>VYZQ01019944.1:37780-49190 GCA_013400655.1 Mystacornis crossleyi
CTCTTCCCTTTACTTCCCTCACATCAGATCAAGTGCAAACTCTGTTCAGGTCTTCATTCACACCCACCCTGAGTTTAATATGTAATTTAAGCTCAGCTGAAATGGCACTGAAGAAATGTGATCATCATGTGCCTTTTAAGCACTTTGGGGATGAAGCTTTGACCCTTTAAAAACTCTTTAGGACAGAGGATTTTGGCCCAAGATTTCACAATTTCACCGAGGTGTATAATTTATCAGTTCTCCATTATTCTCCTGTTTCCTTGGATGCTCTGTGGAGAGGGTTTCTTCTAAACTCTGGAAATAACTACAAGAACACTGCTGTGAGCAGGCACAGCTTCCCAGGCTGGTTTCTCATGGAAGCACAGCCTCTGCCCATCCTGCTCAGCATTTGATAAAAACATCTGAAAATGACTGGAACATTTCCTAATATCCAATCTGAAGAAAAGCAGCCTGAGAAAGAGAAAGCTTTGTTGATCTCCAGCACTGGGAGATCACTTCAGCAGCCTCCAAAGGATGCAATTTATTCAGAGAAGAAATCCAGCTGTCCCAAAGCCCTCATTTCTGCAGGCTGCATTACTGATGATCCTCATGGCTGCAGATGGCACAGAGCTACATTCAAGTGGCCTTCTTGGGCGTCCTCATCCAGACAGTGGTTTAAAGAGAGGATAAAAGGTCGACCAGGACAAGAAAATAAAGGAGAAATCATCAATGGTACATGAGAGGCAGCTGGTAAAACCTAGGGCAAATTTTAATGGTTCATCTATGCTTTGGCTGACCTTGGAAACATCCTTGGGTTTAAACTTGGAAGGAACCCTAGGAACTATGGGCTGGTGGCACAGAATAACTCTGAGTTACCTTCACATCTTTTTCTGGCTCAGGCCAGACTGGTGAACTGGCATTCAAAAGTCTTTTGTTGTTGTTACCTGGGAACGTATTCTGCACCAAAGACCACTTTTCATTGGAGGCACTACCCAAAAAACCCCAAAAAACCCCAAAGCAAACCGACCAACCAAATGGAAAAAAACCCCAACCAACCAACCAAACAAACAAAAAAACCCCAAAAACACACCCTCAAAAAAACGAAAACTCCTCAAAAATCCCACCCCAAAACAAACAAACCCCAACCAAATCCTCCACATGCAGTAGAAAAGGTGAATCCCCATTTTATGGTATTTCCTCCCTCACATCCCAGAGTTCACTTCTGTCCCTGGAGTCTGCTGCCAGCTGCAGCAAATGAGGCATGGGATGAGTTTGTGTGTTTTTCTGAAACATGTAACTCACTGGGGAGAGCAGGGTAGGGACACAGAAGGGAAGGAAGAGAATGATCTTCTCTCAGCAAATAGAACTCAATGTGTGATAACCTGGAGTCAGCACAGTGGGAGGCTGTTTTGGACAAGCAGAATAAATTTTGTGCTGGCGCCTGGATAGGCTGGTGCACAGAGAACTCTTCAGGGCACAGCTTGGCTGCCATTAGATGTGCCCAGAGAACTGGATATTTTATTGAAGATCGTTTTATTCAGAAACAGCCATGAAATGAAAACGCTGTGTGAGGCAGAGAATAATTTTTCCAATAATATTTTGCACATTTTGGGTGTGTGCAGGTCTCCCACTTAGATAAAACCAAAATGTTGTGGCATGGATTTCGATGTCTTTTGGATTGTTTAATTCCCTCCAGCACTGCTTGACTCTAATTGATCACTAAGTCCTCCTTGATGGACAATAATCACAGGTTTTTCAGAAATAAATTCTGGCTCATGTTCTGCAAAGGAGCATGGTATTCTGTGTTATTTTCAAGTCATCCATGAGAATAATGACAGTTTTTTAAACAAAATAATGTAGGATAACATGAAAACAACCCTTCCAAAAAGGAAAACAAACTAATAAACAAATCCCAAATCCAAACCAGGACATTAGGACTTACAGGTCATAAATAAGCAGGTGCATAAAACCTCATAATTATTCAGTGACAGTCATACAGTTCCAGTTCAAAAGGCCATGATTAGCATCTCTCTAAAATGGAAATTAATGTGTTTTCTTTTTTCTCCTGCCTTTTCAACATGTTTTCCAAAGCAAACCAAACGCCCCTGTTTGCTCCCACATGTAGAGGCCTCCTCAAGGCAATCTTCATCTCTGAAGACAAAAGGAGCAACTTCTGAAGAGCGCCTTGAGTGAGAAAGGAGGACATTGAGTTCTTCACATCTAGGCAGCCTCAGTATTTCAGATACACACAGGATTAATTTAGCCCCGAGTACCAGCTGTACCTCCTCTGATCCCCAACATAGGGAATAACACAAAATTCTCATTTTTACTCTTTCACAGAGTTTTTCTTTTCAACTGTTTTTAAGTTGATAGTGTTTGTTTGCATTAGCTGAGAGGTTCTTCATGAGATGATGTGAATTCTTTCCTTCCCCTGATGCTCTGAAGGAATGAGGTGTTCACCTTTGGGTACAAATCCCACAGGAGGGCTTCCAACACCTCAAGGATGCTGTGGATATCCCTGTCCTCAGGTCTGGACCTGCTGAAAAGGACATTACCCCCAGTCAGCCTAGAAACACCAATCCGTGCTGCACTGCCTCCTGTCCACACTGAGCTCCTTGTAGGATCATTGCCAGACCCAATTTACTCCAGGTGAATTGGGTTAAATATTGGGTTGATTTAGATTGGATATTTGGAAGAAATTTTTTACTCAGAGGGTGGTGGGGCCGGCCCCAGCACAGGGTGCCCAGAGAAGCTGTGGCTGTCCCTGGGTGCCTGGAAGTGTCCAAGGCCAGGTTGGCCAGGGCTTGGAGCAACCTGGGATAGTGGAAGGTGTCCCTGCCCATGGCAGGTGGGCGGAGGACTGGATGATCTTTAAGGTCCTTTCCAACCCAAAATTTTCTGTGATTCTACGGTTTTGTGATTCTATGAAAAAATAAAGCTTTGCCAACCAAGATGTAGTGGTTTGACTCATATTTTCCCCTTTTCTGTGAGATAAGAACAGGGAGGAATACGAAGCAGGCACCAAACTTTAAATGACACAAGGTCAGTGTGATACAATCAGGTCAGGGAACCCTCCTCAGCAGCTCTGCAGGGAGATTCAAGAGGTGAGGATGAGATGGTAGATTTGGCTGGAGGTTCTGGTGTCTTCAGAGAGCTGCAGGACTCCAAAACTACTTCATGGACTTCACACTTCAAAACTCACGGACCCAAGGTCTTCCTATGACCCTATGGGTTTTTTTCCCTTTTTCTTGTATGGGCTGTTTCTTACTCTTGATGCTTACGATTTTAACTCTTCAGTGGAAAATTCATTTTGCCATTCTTGACAGAGCAGGTGAAGCTGGGTCTTAGCAATGCATATATTCTAATTTTCTGACTGGCAACATTTTCCAGTAATAAAACACGCACCAAATTCTCCTGCTCTTTAATTTGCCATTTAATCGATGTGCTTGCATCATGCTCAGTAAATGGTGCATTGTCCGCTTAATTTGTTCAGCTCTTGTTGTGCTACTTGTTTTCACCCCTCCTTTCTTCCCCCCCTCCCCAGTACATAACCAACATATCATTTTGCATCCCATATGGGATTTCTCTGCTTTAACCTAGTAAATCTTTTAATTCCTAATTTGGTATTCTGCTCTAATAGATTCACCCATGAAAGAGCCCGGAAGGCTGGAGCTAAGAAAAATCACTTTCATTTTCTCAGGTACTATCAAGTGGTTTAATGTAAAATACACATGCAGTGCACAGTTTGTGATCTCAGATTTTATCATCCATGCGTTGCAGAGCTGAGTCAAACCTGATCAGGTTTTTGATGAAGGGATAAAGATTCAAGTCTAGGCTGGAACCACTTAATAATGGTGAGATGCTGAAAAAAAAAAACAAACCAAAAAAAAAGTAGTTGCATAACAGCGAGGAACAGTTCACAAGAGAGACTGAAATTGGCTCCAGTGCACTGGTGTGAAATGTGGACATCAGCACAAGTTGTCCAAAGCAGGACTTAGAACTTAATTAACCTTGCTGCTTCATTATTAGGGACCTCCATTTAAATTAATGATCCAAATTCAAGTGCTAAAATAGCAAATGGACAATCTATATTTAATCATAAATGCTATTTCTGTTTGTCATTTACATTTTTAGCTTTTTTTTCCCCCACTGTAAAGAAAGGTTGATGATAACTGAGTTGGGAGACAGAGTTTGGAAATTCTTTTTTAAAACTGGAGAAGGTATTTCAGGAATACTTTAAGAAGATATATATTTTAATTTCTATTTTTCATTGATTTTTCCATATTGAATCGTGCCATATGGTTCATTCTGATTTAATTTCTAGTAACTCATAATTTAATCAAGAATTACTGTCTAAGAATTGAAAAGAAATTAAAAGCACATTTGAAAATGCACACATACGATGTTTTAAGCCACCATGCCCTGACTGAGGAAGGCAAAAGAAAGTTGCTCAGCATATTGAATTTTATTTCGAATTACATGATGCCCTGAACAAAGAAATTATCATGTGGTGCTAGTGATTTGACTGTGCTGCTCCTGGACAAAGAGTTCTTCCAGTTAATTATTTGCATTTAAATTATAAGCAGAGATATTTTAATCTCTTTCTGCTGCTAATAAAAAGAGCCTGACACCTCCATGGCATGAATCATATTTTGAATTCAGTCACTCTTTGGTGTCTTTGGTTAAAGATGAAGCCTGTACTGACTGCCCTCCTTATTCAGACATAATAGAGTTTGCACTTTTTTTTTTTTTTTNTTTCACTAAATCTTTCCTGTTACAAGGCTGGTTTGGGGGATTGATGAGTCCCTTCCATGGCAGTGGGATTGGCTTTAAGGAGTGTCCATCCTCCATGCCCCAAAGCACTTGAGGTCACAGGGACAACCTCCCAACTTGCCACCATTTACTGGACACATGAAAAGTCCTGCAAGATCTGTTCCTTCAGCTCCCACGCTGTCTGTGGATTTAAAAATGCCGACAGTCTTAAGACAGATCCCTATGATAAACAAAAATTCTGATATGCCAGTGTGAGCTACACAAGAGAAAAGACAGACAATCCCGTAAAAAACAACCCTTCTGAAGAAAAGTGCCAGTTGTACTCTGACTTCTGAATGTCTCTAAAGCACTAAAACCAGACACGAAGAGAATGCACTAAAATTGCTCTTGTTGTTATTGTCACTAAGGAAACAACTTCCCAGGAATCTGCTAGTTGAGGATACAGGCTCTTTGATGCGCAGCCAACTCTCTCTTCCAGCACACCTCCCAACTCTCTGGCAAATCAGGTCTGTCCACCAAGGGAGATCTCTCCTGCTCTGTCTCAGCTGCGTCCTCACTTCACGCAGGGACTGAACTCTGATGCTCCAGAAAAGCCATAATCCAGACCTGCCACAACACGCGATATCAAAGCACAGAGTCACGACTAAACTGAGGGATTTTGCCTTAAGATACTTCTGCAATCCAACAGCACTGCCAGGAGAGCTAGAATAGCACAGGAGCTGGGGAATGTGGGAGGCACAAGGCAGAATTTTTTTCTGTCTGTTCATTTGTGGTGTTTTTTTTCAGCCGCACTTCACACACACCCCACACACAGTGACTGAGATGTGTGCTGGGTTTGGATTGAGGCACACGGCTTTGTAGAAAGGGTTTGACCTCTTCAGCCCTTCAAGCAGCGTGGCCATCAGCACACTGCCTGCTGGGAATGACCTATGAGATCGGATCGTCTCTGATTCGAGCCCAGGGGTTGTAAAGAAGAATCTTAGCTGACCTGCAAACCCATTCAACATGCCATGCAAATTATTTATCATTCATTTAAGAATAATTTAGTAACGGTTTAGCGACCAAATTCCAGGAGTTCAGGATGTTCTCTAATGGTGTTTAATTTCCCAGCATCAGCACAGCCAATGTTTTCCAGAGTGGTAGAGTCCCTCATATCCCAAAAAGCTTGATAACATATTCTGCTGAAATACATTCAAACAGGAGCACGCAGAGCAGATATCCCCTGTCACCAGTTCAGCTGCAGACTAAGGAGCAAATAGTGGCTAAATTAATTGGAAAGAGACAGCACAGAACAGGCAGCAACTAAGGAACAGAATTTTTTTTTTTTAATTACTGGGGACTAAGCCAAGACTTAAAGAAAATTGGTTAAGTAGAATACGTGCAAAGGTTTCACTAATATAAAATCATTTCAGAGCACTTGAACTTCGAAAATATTTTCTCGTTATCATGGATGGGTGCCCATGTCAGATCTGACTTCCCAAGGTTCCTTGGAGGACTAAAGCACTTTTCTCCAAGAACCAGGACATGTCATTTAGACAAGTTTATTTCTAGTGTGTCCCTATTTCTTGCAGTCTCTAGTCTTCTATTTCCCTTCTCCTTGTGTAAAAGGGTAATCTGGCTCTCTGTAGCTCTCCTTTCTGAGGTTTCTGCGTAGACCAAAAATGCTCAAAAGGTCCAAAAGCAAAACTGTCCTGTCCAAGTAAACAGCTGGACCACAGTGAATCCATCTGTTGATGGCAACAAGTCAATAACCGCAGAGCAAGCCCCTACCAGCTTAAAAATCTCTCTGTGCAGCCAGCAAGGGCCCTTTGCTTTTATGCTGAACTCATCCCCACCTTTGGATCAGAAGCGATTTCTCAGCTACCTGTTTGTGAACAAGGAGCTCAAGGAGTAGCCAACAACCACCAGTGGTGGTTTCATTGCAGGAGCAAGAAAATGGCTTTAGTATTGCAACTACATCGTGAAATACATCAGGTTTGGAACCTTCCTTGGCCTTGAGGTCAACAAATAATGGTTTTGTCATCACTCTGCCAACTGCTTCACCACCAACTAGAACAGCCTCGTCCCAGCTGCCTGTGGAAACACTCTCTGGGCCACGACATTTGCAACTCCTATTTGCCTTCATTTGTTAAATACTTTATTTAGATATTGCATAGAGAGTTTGGATATCAGAATCTCCCAGATTACTGCAGATTCCTTCTGTTTCCTTCCCATCAGACCCCTGTAAATGATTATCTGCCTTCCTCACCATTTCCAGTCTCATTGGTATTCATGCCAGTGCTGTCAAGCAAACACAACTCTGCCAAAGAGATCTTAATGAAAACAGTTTCTCCTCATCTAGGGAGGTTCATTTCATCTCGAAAAGACAATAGAAATTTCTGTCACCGTGCATCGTGGAGATAAAAAAGGCACAAATGCAAAACCCAAGCAATTGAAAAATGTTTGACGACGAGTCTGTGCCTGTCTGAGCACACAAGAACTCTGACGTGAGTTTTCCTCAGATAATTCCTTAACTACCAATTTAGGATAATGACAGCGACACTTTTAAGAAATCCCTTGGGAGAAGAGTAAGTATTCACTTTTAAATTCTGTAGACCTATGAAGGAAATATTTTGATCTTTTTTTTGTCTTTAAATGTATTAACCCTATGTCCCATCTTTGACATAAAGAAAGCCTTTGTTTTGTAAATCCATAAGGGGAGTTAACAGAGTGTTTTACAAATCAAAGTGGATTTTCCTCCAGTAGCTTCAGACGTGTACTTTGTGGATGTTTATAGATAACCAAGTCATCCTAGGCTCCTATAATGAACAGTAGGGGGGAAAAAAGCTATTACGGGCCACAAGACATCTGATTTATTTAAATATTTTGCTTCAGGAAAAAATACATTAATTGAACTTTATATTCTTGTACTTCTTAGATATATTGCTGAAATTTATATCTATGTAGATGTGATGGAGAGAGTCTATTTACAAGGGCATGTAGTGCTAGGACAACAGTAGGTGTATGTGGGGTATCAAGGAAGAAATTGTTCCCTCTGAGTTTGGTGAGGTGCTGGAACAGATTTCCCAGAGAAGTTGTGGATGCTTCATCCCTGGAAGTGTCCAAGGCCAGGATGGATGGGGCTTGGAGCACCCCGGGATAGTGGGAGGTGTCCCTGCCCATGGATTGGGTTGGAATGAGATGATTTTTAAGGTCCCTTCCAACCCAGGCCATTCTCTGATTCCATGACATAGATACATTGCACTCAATGTGTGGCTCTCCAGGTGGCTCATGCAGGCGCTGTGATTTTGCAATGGAATTTCATTGCTACTGGAGCAACGCACTGAATAAATCACCAAACAAACAAAGACGTTTCAGTACTTAGACCGATTCATCTAAATGATTCATTTTAAAATAATCGAAAGAATGTCAGTAGAATATTTGCTAAGAGACATATTAAGAACTTGGGGTCATGTCTCGTTTATCCCATGGTATCGTTGTGAGGCCAAGTTGCAACAAGCAGGACGAATATATCTGACAAACATTTCAACACTGCTGACATTAAATACACGGGTTCCTTCCCCGAGCTCATTGCACAATGTCGTGTAGGAGCTCTTCCAAAGCTGCTCACAGGAAACTCAGAGGGGAAAACTCAAAATAACAGGTGGAGAAAGGTGTAGGTCACACTGCTCCTCCTGCTTTGTGTTGTAATTCATGAGTCAGTGAAGGCAGCAGTCTGCTGAGAGAGGCAATAGAGAATAAAGTGTGGGATCGTATAGAACATTTTGTAAAACCAGGCTTGAAAACACAGAACTGCCAGCCATGGAGCTCATGGTGATGTTGGCTGAAATCATGGTAAGAACAGCCTGAATCCCAACTGGACAAAGAGGTAACACAGCAAAAAAGGGGTAAAGAATGATAATAGCACAGAGGGCTGTGGAAAGCCCTTGGAGGAATGTGCATTGTTACACTCTTTTGCACATTTGATCATTAAAATGACTGGCAACTCACTGTGGTTTGCTTTGGTGACAGTGGAGGAGTTTACATCTCTTTTTTAGAGATGGGAACTTTTTTGAAGGCTAAGTCCAGCGTCAGATGATCTCATTACTACCTGCCAAATTTAGAGCACATTAGTATCTTTTTGCCTTCTCCATGTTCCCTTACATCAATCATTTTTCTTATCCTTCTTTAACTTAGAGGACAAAGAATTGCCGTAAAGGTTAATACAATGTTTAGAAGTGCTGAAAATAAAGGCAGGAGAATGCTGGGACAATATTCTGATCTATGCTGCTCCAGCAGCAAAGCAAAATCTTGAGAAGCATTTTGAGGAAACATGGAAATTATTACTTTCTTTAATAAGTAAAGAAATTCTTGGAGATTTTTACTTTCTTTACTCGGAGCGTGGTGGGGCACTGGCACAGGGTGCCCAGAGAAGCTGTGGCTGCCCCTGGATCCCTGGAAGTGTCCAAGGCCAGGTTGGACAGGGCTTGGAGCAACCTGGGATGGTGGAAGATGTCCCTGCCCATGGCAGGGGGTGGAACTGGGTGGGCTTTAAGGTCCAGTCCAGCCCAAACCATTCTCTGATTCTCTGGTTCTCTGGTTCTCTGATTCTCTGGTTCTATGTTGAGGGCAGTTGCAGAGGTGTGAAAGAACAAGGTAGGCTCAGCCATCCTCAAGTCCGTCTTCTTTATCTTTGTCATTCCTGATAAAAATGCACTAAAATGATAAACACAGGTCTTGCTTTCTGGTCTGATCTTCTGCCTGTTGCAGGCTAAATGCCAACACAGAGGCACTAAAGGTGGTGATTTTTCAGTCACACAGAAACAGTAGCACATTACAGGGATGCATTTTGGAAATGGCAAGGACATGGCACAAGTACAGGAAAATTTGGCATGTTGAAACCAGCCCGTGAATCAGAAGCTGTAATATTTTGGGTTAAAGCTCTCAGAGATGATTTATAAAATGCCAGTTTGAACATGCTGCTGAAGAGAGAGATATGGATTATCTAGGCCGTGTGCTCAGACATGCCTGCATATCCTTTCCAGTCTGGCCGGGCCACACGGAATGGGGAGATCTGTTAACTTTTCTTTTTTTCAGATTATCATATCTGGCTTACCTGGCTCTTCCACAGCACTCACTGACCAGTATTCCTCCATAGCTAATGGAGTTAAAAAGGATGTCCAATCCAATAAATTTTAGAAACCTAATTTGGGATCAAAAAATTGAAATATGGATTCTGCAGGTTTCACGGTTCTAAAAACAACATTTAATAAGCACCATTTAGTTCCACCCTATGTGTACCTGCACACATAAAAATGTTGTATTTTAGAGCAAGTAGTTATAAAAGAAGCAAAAAGGAAATTTTATAAAATTATATATGATTGCTAAAAAATTCAGACAACCCCTGGTTTAAAGGAAAGCTTTTTTCAACTTCGACATTTCAGTGAATGACATTCATTATGGAATAGTCTGTCAGTTCGTTAAGGAGAATATCAGGTTAGAGTTTTCCAGTCAGTGAAGAAATGAAATGCATGTTAATGTTCAGGTGAACTTCCTTCTCACCTTTTTAGAAAATAACTGTGAGTTCCAAATTATCTGATCTAAGTGATCTGGTTGAGCTATCAGGTTGTTGGTTTCATACACATATTTTTCATGACATTTCACACACTAAACTTCTTCTGGCTGTGAATGGATTTGGCAAAGGGTCACAGCCATGGTACTGCATAATGTAGTGTACATGAAAATATGCATAATCTATTTATTGAGGTCTGCCTCAAGCTCTTTGGGAATAACACAGCAACTAAATTATGTCCTGTTCTAATTCATTAGGGACATTGGGAAGGAAAGCAAGAGGTCGATGTAATGATCTATCAGGAGGAAAAAAAAAAAAATTAAATCAAGACCATGTCAAAAGAGAGACTTCAGTTTGGAGAAATCATTTCTATGTCTGCTAGGAAGATGTAAGGCTTATTTTTCCAGATGAATCCCGGAAAGTTAAATAAACATTTTTCTTTCAGGGAGAATCTCATCAGAGGTTTTCCAAACTGAAGCACATAAAGCTCCCCAGAAGACCTGGGAGACACTGGGTGTATCAGAAGAATATTGAGATCTGGTGCTTTGAAGAGTTTTGCTTTAAATAGGCCGAGTTTTTCTTTAATCACCTTGGACCCACTTTTGCGTTTTCTGGAGACAGAGAACAGGCCAGAAAATGAAAACAAACAAAAGCCACACAAACCTTCACCGAAGGAAGTGTGTAGTTGACACTGTTAATTTCAAACAGGAGAGTTTGGAGAGACTGAAACAATCAGGTAGCAAAGCCAACAGCACTCTGGAACCTGGACAGAAAGGTCTTTTCTCTTTAAAAATGCAAAACTCCACAGAACCTACATCTCAAGGAATCTGGGAAAAGGAGTCGCAAGGAAAAACTCCAGACTGGAGCTGGTGAATCACAAACATTCAAAGAATTCAGTTCTTTCTTTCCCTAGAAGGAGAGAGCAATCTGGCCAACAAAAGCCAGCAGCTGTCAGTGGTAGTTGAATCTGGAGAAAGTCAAATTCAGTCTTGAGGCTGTCTCATGAAAAAATGATTCCAGGAGTGATTTGGAGTGAAATAGATACACCTGCAATGTAGCCTTTTTTTTTTTTTTTTTTTTTTTTTTTTTTTTTTTTTCCCTTTTTTT
>VYZQ01019947.1:0-30346 GCA_013400655.1 Mystacornis crossleyi
AGCTTCTGAGGTGGGAGGTTGCTGTCCCTGTGTAAGCCTGCAGCCCTTTCTGCACACACGTGTGCTACTGGTTGTGCTCTCTGCCGCCGACCACCCAGCAACCTTGTGGCTGTCACTGCTGTCACCGAGTCACCAGCACACAGACAGGCCCGGGCAGTCCCACAGTGAGTTGGCTCTAAGCACGGTGCTGGGTGAGACCCCAAGCCTTGGGGGAAGATGGGACTGCTCGTGAAACATTTGCCTTGCAAAACCTCCTGGAAGGGAAAATAAACAACCAACACCACCCTTTTCCAAAGGGAGAAGCAGCCTTTGAAGGTGGCTTGTTTAAAAATAATGCTGAATCCAGCTCAGCTTCCAGATCGAAGTCTGCGGCTTTGGAAAAATTCCTTTTTTTTTTAAATTTCCATAAGAGAACCTCACATGCAGCTGCAGGAGCTCGTAAGCTCTTCTGCTAGTAGCATTTGTGGGGGTTTGTCGGGTTTTTTTTAACACCTCGCTGAAGCTTTAACAACTAGCACAGACAACAAGCGGTTTATTGAGCTGTCCCTGGGGAGGGGATGAAGCACACACTATGCAGTCATGGTTTTTTCTTAAAAATAACCAAAAAAAAAGTATCTAAATCCACCAGTGAATGAGAGTTGCTGGAGCCAGCCAAAGCCAGCTCTTCGTCTCCAGCTTTGGTGGCCCAGGGCAAGGTTACTGCCACAGCTGCCCTTTTCAGGTCTGATTTATCCTCCATCCCATGCACTCTTCACTTCCCAGCACAGCTCCCAGGGCACTGGACTATTTTCATGTCAGATGGCTTCTGATGTACGAAGGTAAATGGGACCAACAGATGGAGTGAGGAGCTGGGACAGCTCCGCAGTTTGTTTACACGGCCCAGGCCCTGAAAACAGCAGAGCTGACTCAGACTCAAAGGCATTCCCCAGGTGTCCTATTCCGTTCTTTTAGGAACGGGAGAAAGGCAGAGGGCCTTCACATCTGCTTTTCCTGGGTTATGTCTCCTCCTGGCCTTGCATGGCTCAATACACACACCCTCTCACCTGCAGCCCACCGCCACATCTACCACAACTGGCTGGCAACTCCCACTAGAAATTTCTGTCTAAATCAGGCATTTTGACTGCAACTGTGCAAGATACCACTCAGGAAAATGGCCCCAGCATGCTCACAGCTTGGCCAGGCTGCTCTGTACAGATTATTGATCTAGGTCAATGCCAGGGAAGAACACCACCAGCTCTCATACCAACTCCTCGAGGCTCTTGCCCATGCAACTTTAATAAAAAGACATGCCCTTTTTTTTTGTGCACCACTTCCATTTCACTCCATAGGTAAGATGAAAGTCACCAAAAGCAAAGCATTAGGGAGGCTGTACGAGATCAATTTATTTTCCACCTGAAAGTGCCATAATTACAGTAGCTAGAGATGAGGCAGGAGCAACTCTGGAGCAAAGGAGGTGCCAGGCAGCCCAGAACAGGGGAGGAATTACAGTGTAAGGATCTGATTGCAGAACAGGGCTGTGCAAACAGAAGAGGTACTTGGCTAAGGATAGCTTCATTGTGAGCACAACTCTTCCTGTTCCTTTGGAAAGTTCAACACTCAAGCTAAGGCATGAATTCACTACAGGCCTCATTTTCTCTGCTTTCAGCCCTGCTACTCCCTCACAAGTCCCTCAGTGTCACGTCCAGGTAACTGCCCGTTGGTACACACTGACCAGCTGCTGTCCACAAGTGTGGTACATAGAGCAGGACTGCACAAAGACACTTCCACCCCTGAGCAGCCGAGCTGAACTGTTCCAACCCTCCAAACTCCCATCAGCACACTGAGATTGAAAGGATGGGCCCTCAGCCCTGCTTCTGCAGTTCTCCAGCTTCCGTACAAAGGAATTTGGCTGAACACAGGAATTCCACCCACTCTGGATTCATGCCCTTCAGGACACTGCTGCTGAAAAGCTGCATGACTTGTCAAGCCCCAGTGCTGGAGCAACAGCCTTTGAGCAGAAAAGCCAACTGCAGTTCCTGTGAATTCACTCAGATCAAGTTTTCCAACACCACCTCTGCTTTTGTGGGAAACTGACCTACACCTCTCCTGGATGGTGGTTTGAGGGAAGGCTGGGTTGGGTAGAGCAGAAATTGATTAATGGAATGAGAACAATTATGAATGGCACAAGCAGAAATAAAAAAAATGCATTCAGAACGTCTTTAATCATGTAACACTAAAACTTCTTTACAGTGTCATGGCAATCTACACTTCACCATCTGCTCAAATTTGGTTCTGCCCCCATTTTTCAAATACAGAATAAAAATGACATTTTAAAACAGAACACATGGCTGCTTCTACAAGACTCCACTGTTCAAGTGATTATTTTTTGCCTGTTAGTCTTGTATAAACTTCTTAAATCAACATAAATCTTTCCATAAGAATTGTAAAAGATAAAGCTCTCTCCTCCATACCCTCAGACCTTTGTGACATGGTTAGGTGTGCCTTCTGCTTTAGGATGGCAGCTTTTCTTCCAGGCTCAGTATGCACCCCAGAAATGGAAAGTTGGGAGTGGGGGGGGAAATAATGAGTTACTTTAGGAGTATCTGAGTGTATTAAAGTTGAGAGGTTAGCTAGAAAGATTATATTTGGGGCAGAAGGATGCAACAAGCATCCACCAGCTTTGGAAGATATTCTGCACTACATTACACATGGAGGGATTTGGTTATGGACCATCAAAGAAACTGTTGCCACGAAAGACAGAAGAGACAATCTTCCCAGTGGAATTAATAGTGCCTTCGCTGTCCGAGCTGGACTCCGAATCGCTGCTCCCCGAGTAGGCGCCCAGGCCAGGCAGGATCCCAATGCACACGGCTGCTGAGGGACAATGCACTGTGGAGCCTCCCACTGAGCTGCTCCCCAAGGGAACACAGGAGGGCTTTTCTGGAAGAGAGAAACCTCAGTCAACAAGCAGAGTGCAGGAAAGGGCTTTCAATCAGTCCAGGAACCGCCACGTGTCACTCACCTGCTTTTCCCACATAAGCGGCGGATGATTTCAGGATTTAATTAAAGCACAAGGCAGCTTTATGCTGTAATAAAGCCATTCTGACAGGAAGGACTTGCTACCTCAGGGGATTTTTTTCTTCTCATCGCTAGTTTAAGACCAGCTCTATGCTGGCATTACAGATTTTTTATTCTAAAGTTGTCAGTTTGATGCTTGTCAAGTACCAAACCCACTAAATAAGAATAAATGGCTCTGCTTGGAGTAATTGAGTATGTTTTTTGCAATATAACAGCATAGTTGAGAAAAAGTTTTATTCCATCATTCTGCTAGTCAACATCTCCCATCTTCCATGGCTAATTAATTATTTCTGCTGTTCTGAAAGTTTACTGAACAGAAGGAGATTCAGAAAGCGCCTTGGGTTGTTGTTACACAACTGCAGCTCACACGATTTGTGTCAGAGTATCTTGACAGCAAGTCAATTGCAGCCCTGACAGCTAAAGCTGAAACACAACTTAATTTTTCTTCTAGTTCCCCACAATTTTCTGAAACAAATTGATTTCAGTATGGACTGAATCACTTCAGAGCATAAAGCTGAAGTGGATGTATACAAATACATCCAAGGCTGCTATGAAGAGGAAGGGGATGATCTGTTCTCCAACTCTCCTGCTCACAGAACAAGCATTAGGGTTGAAATGCACCTAAGGAGACTTCCATTAGTTATCAGGTTAAACTCTTTGAGATTAAATCAGTTAAGTGTTAGAATAAACTCTCTAAGGAAGGTGCAGTCTCTATCTGTGGAGACTTAAGAGGAGCTTACACAAACATCTGTCAGGACTGGTTTAAGCAGGGGACATCCTGATAACCTGCAGAGGGTTCCCTGCAGCCCTATTTTCCATGAAGGCTGTCAGCACCCGCACTTACAATTTCCACTGCTTTAAAAGAGAACGTGACAACCAAAGTCCGTGCTGTCTTGCCCAGTGAAGGAACAGAAAGGCAAAACCTCTATGAGATTTAACCCCAAGTCAATTGCTGCTCAGTGACAGACACACATGCAGAAGCTGGGACATACCTTGATTCTTTTCATCGTGGTCAGTGTCCAGTTTCAACCTCTTCACACTGTTACCACCATCTGAACTGTGGAAAAAATAAGAAAGTGTCTTGTTCCTTATAGGCAACCACTTAATTACCTTGGAGTCATTGTTACATCTTTGCCTCAAATGCTACAGCAAATGCCAGCAGGGTCCCCTGATGACCATCACCACTTCCAGCTGCCAGTAACTGAGGCTTCTTGGGAACATGTGGAATCCAAGGACGCCTCAGCACCTACACTACAAGTATCACTTGTTAACCTGGGAAAGGAACACGCCTCGTGGAGTCCAAGTCAAACACCTTGCACAGCAACCCAGAGCTGCCTATTCAGCAGGATGTGCCCCACAGGAGACTGGGAATGACTACCTGAGTTTCGGGCACCCACATGACCACAACCTTACACATGTGGATGATTACCATGCTTGCTGGTGCCAACATCCATGGATTTTCCCTTCCAGGACTTCCTTCCCCTCCTTCAAGCATCTAGAGAGCCTGTTCTAAAACATCTAGAAATCTTGCACCCAGTAAGCCCAGACATTTTTATAGCAATTCACACAGCTGCAGTGTCTAGAAAGGTCCCTTTTGGGTCCAAAGTGGCATGGGGAGAAAGGAGCATGGCTTGGACTTCTAACTGTTCAGAGCCTCTATAGCTCTCTCCTGTCACTGCTCAGATTCACCACCCCCCACTCCTGCATGTTCCCAATTCTAAGCCATCCACATAAACAAATGCTTCCCAGATTCAGCTGTGATGAACAGATGAAGCATGAGCATTATTATGCATTAACTCTTTTCTGTCCCTACCAGAACATGCAGTACAGATGAAAGGTTATTCTGTGCAGGGAGCTTTTAATAGTAATACATCCTTTACAGGAAATTACAAAGCTCAGGGAGCAGATGTTGAGCTCACACTACACTTGCTTTGGGCCACTTTGCAATAAAAGATAAGATGGCAAAAATAGAAGACTGCAAAGCAAGTCTGCAATGGCACTGACATGTCAGTTAAGATGCTCTCTTTAAACAGATGCCATCTGCAGACTTTAGAAGTACCATTAAGCACATGCCAGCTCCTGTTCTACATCCTACTGGGTTAAGTACTAGTAGTTACAAGACAAAAACAACATTATTGGCTGCTTGTTATCAGCTCAGGGTTTTTCTTCTCTGCCTTCTCAAAACCCAAACTATCACCCAACCCCACAGACACTAGGTGGTGGAAGTGCTTACTTCAGTTTTCAGACACGCAATTACTGCTCTACTGGGAGCTAAACATCACCCTGCAAGATAAGCTTCTAAAATAATCTCGCATTCTCTGAGACGATTCAAACACACTGAATTTTGAGATGTCAGTAATCATCTTAAGTATTAGATGATTCATCTGTGGGAAATAAGTCTGGTCCCACATGCCTGGTTTCTCCATAACCTGTAGCACACCAGCAGCTGTGTTTGCAGGCCAAGATCAAGCAGCAAACACATCACAAACCCAGCTGCCACCTCCCTGGGATGGAAAGAGTGTTGATGTATCAGTGCAAATCACTGAGGAACACAGGAAGTTTCTCTTATGTCCTCAGGACCAAACTGGTACACGAAGCTCCTCTCTCGTAACCTTGTCTCCCCCATGCTGCCCCGAGCAGCGATTGAATCATCCATTTTAAACACAGGTAAAATTGGCTGATAAATTAGGCAACCTGAATGAAATTGCATTCGTGAGGTGACACTGATATCAACAAACAGAGACGTAAAACAGATTCCCTCGATCCCCAAGCAGGATTGCCCGAGCCTGGCACTCTAAAATGAAGAGTCTACCCACTTGCTTTACACACGCTTATCTATTTGAATTGCTTCATGTTTTTCCCCACAGTTTGTGAGAGCCTATAGAAACAAGACTGGTCTTTTCTTATACCTTCCCCCTTTTTTCTTTAGGGCTAAGTTTTACACCTCATTCTCTGGAGGCAGTTTTGGCCTGTCTCCCTTTACACTGCTAACTGGGTTCCGTTCCTCATGAATTTATAGAGGTGTGAAACTAACCTTCTGTGTTTCACAGCTCCTGCCAACAGCTTTGCCTGAGAAAATTTGTTCTTGTTTTCCACTGACTTCATGGGCAATTTCTTCTCAGTTTCCTTCTTTGGGTCCATACTGACTCCCACTTTAGTGAGAGTGCTGTGAATTAAGGGTTAAGGATCAACTGGGAAGGAACGGGGAGAACAGACATTTCCTCCCTGATATATTTAGCCAGCTCTGCTGACAGCAGCGACCGAAGTTCATTCACATATTCTATCAAAATAAACTTATTTGTAATGACATTAAGCTGGTACCCTCAGCCAAAAGAGAAGATACTTCACCCTCTGGGGTCAGAGCTCTGTCGGGTATCAGGACGAGCTCTCCCTGTGAAGACATCGAGGCAGCAGCCTGGGTTCTGAAGCCAGAATGGTGGAACACAGGACACCCAGCACCCATAAACATATCCACCACCCTGCCTTTTCCTAAAGGCCTTAGAAAAGCAAAAAGGTCAGGCTGGACCAAATGCGCAAACCCAACAGACAGTGTAGTACTTCCTTTTCTATGGGGATCAACACATTTGTAATTCAAATTTGCTGCTCCACACTCTAATCCTTACCAGGAAAGCTAAGGAGCAATATGTGCACTCACTTCCACTCCTCGAACCATCTTTTTGCTGAGCCCAGCAGATTTCAGCCTAGCAAGACAGAACAGTTCCATTATTCTGGGTTTGGTCTTTAGCACTCTACCTTTTCAGCTCATCTCTCTGTAAGGGCCACAAGGCTGCTACTGCTGGTCCGGGCACCAATCCCAAGAGGAAGGAGACAGATTGGTTAAGAGGGAATGTGGTGCAAGATCCATCCAAAAATATTGCACAGAAAAGCTGAGTAGACTGAAACTGTGTTAGCAAGGTGGAATGCAGCTGAAACCTATAATGAAGTGGAGAAGCTTAAGCAGGTTTTCAGATGGGATAAGAAGGAGCTGGGTCTGTTTGTTATTAGGGCACACTCTGCACACGCTGAGCACGTCTCCTTGTGGCAGCATCTGATAACAATGTCCAGCTGTATGTGATGAAGAGAGGTCTGTCAAAGACCCTGTTTGTAGATGAGGTGCCAGGAGAGTCACACAAAATTCTGCAAAAATTTTAACTGCACAGGCAAAGGCAAATTAATCTAGTTTAAAAGCATGCTTATAAACTGAAATCTAGTATTCTAACAGTTTCTTCTCTGACTACAATTCCACAAATTAGCGTTTCACAGGTGTCCCAGTCACTGCAGACATATATTGGACAGTGAATTTTACGTTGATAGCCCAATATATTTGAAGCCATAGTTTTTTTCCCCAGTGAACATCTACAAATCAAAAACCCTACAAATCAAAGACTTTGCTTTGAAGCGACACAGTCTCCAATCACTTTACAGTCAGGAACGTTCAGATGCCATTTCTTATTTGATTTTCCTAAGGATAAAGCAGTAACCCAGACTGCTCCTTACTTCAACCAGAAGTCTTCCCAGCACAAACCACTGTTCAATTTCATCCATTTTTGAGATGGCACAGGAGTGCCATCCTGTGGCCGTCCAAAGCCATCTGAAAGCTCCTTGTGCTGAACACGGTTTGATGGTGCCACACAATTCTTCCCCACACTGCAGGGTTCAACTTCCACATTTCGGTCCGTTACCTTGTTATATTCTAAGCCTGGATAAGGACCTCAAAAGGCTTTTCTTTTAAAAGATACCAAATTACAGGCTTTTAGCTTCCATCCAGGATGGCATTCTCCTAAAACTCCTCAACTAGAAAGGCAGAGCACATTTTTAGTAGGTATTTTATACATCCTGCTGTCATTAGCAAATGTAATGCTATAGCCAGCCAAGAAGTGTTCCCTCTCAGGAAGACAACATTAGAAATAAACCTCTCAATCTTAAATATCAACCGCACTAAACAAGCTGTCCTTCAGTAAAGCCAGCTTCTTAGAGGGGAACTGTTCCTACATTTAGATAGCAGTGAAGACAAGATGATCTTGTTCTCAAATACTTCTTGGAAATGGCCTAAAAATATTTGTAAATCTTTATCCGGACAGGGGGGTCTGGATAGGGTAAGGAACAAACAAACCTAGTTGTTCATGCAGGAGAAAGAAAAACTTCTATTCATCCATGCATATAAATTTCTTACGCTCAAGAGTACATTAAAATACTCCAAGGCATATTTATCCTGAAGATGTATAATTTTGTGATTGCTCAACCTGAAAAATTAAAGAAAAAAAATCTCTGTACTTGAATATTGATGCAGTTTTTACCATGAAATTAATGCCTCTGGGTAGCTTAAATTAGATGCTATACCAGGAAAAAGAGTAAATAATGAAACCCTTTGGGTTGATATTCCTCTTATTAATTTGGAAGAGCACTTAAACAGTACCTATAGACACAGCACATTTACCTAGTACACAGTGGGTTTTGTCACTGCAGTGATAAACCATTAGTAACAACCTGCAGAAGCAAAAAACACTTTTGCATTTCAGAACACCACCAAAAATTTCAAACACAAGTCATTTTGCTCTGAGGCTGCTTGAAATAGTATGGTTAAATAAAAAGACTTAAGAAAAGGAAATTAAACGGGCAACACTTTTGATTTTCTCATGAGATGACGTGACTGTAAAACATTCTCCCTTCCTCCACCCCATCAGCAATAAGTTCTACAGTTTAATTTTTACAGCAAGACTTCGGATTCAGAGCCACCAGTATTACTAAGAGTGCAAAGACTGAGGTAAGATGGCCTGGACATCTTGTTCAGGCCATTCAGGGATCTGTGTGTTATGTGGCTAATTCAAGACAAGATTCCCTTGGGGCTGGTATGGTTCACCCCAGATGTACGTGACATAACGAGAGCTGCCAGCTGCTCCCACAGCCCAGTCTTACACTGCACAACCCTGGATCAGCCAGCCCCGCGAGCAACCATCAGCAAAACTAAATATATCCCATGAATATCCCATTATTAGACCCAGCAAATCAAGAAAATACTCCAAATCCATCAACTAACTGCAGCTTATTTCTGAAGTTAAAAAAATGCATCAGGATTGCTTTTCCATAAACGCATCCCGGAGCTAATTGAGATGCTCTTCACAGGACACCCGTTCCAAATAGTAAATCATCGACTAACACAAGGTAAGACCAATCTCTGCAGTATCAGCGCTGTTCAGTTTTATTTGCTGACTGGTTTTGGTCACCTCCCTGTGTCCACAAACTCCTTCATTTATACTAAAGCTTCCCTGAGAACTTGTGTTTTGTTCACCCATGACTCAAAAGCAATGGAACAAAGAAACCATCAGATTCTGCATAGGTTCAGTAAACCTCAAAAAAAACAACATTTTGCTTAGCACAGAAATTCTCAAATCATTCCAGCCTCCCTTGACTGGCACTAATTAGAGAGAAAAAGCATCCTATACAATTTTCTAGCATATCTTCACGAAAATTAGGCATTTACCAGCAAAGCCAAACTGTCCTGCTCTTAGTCCAGCCTATAAGTGTGTATTATCCAAAGGAGCCAAGTCTCCATGGGCTTCTCCCAGAACAAAGTCAGCACATCTGCACAGATGTATTTAATTTCTCATCCCACAGATATCAGCAAGGGAGAAAGTATCTAATACTTCAAGAAGAGTAACAGAGAGAGTAATTCAAACATTATTTCAAACAGGTATGTTAAAATCAGGCAATATACAACACAATAAAAAACTGTATTGTATATAAATACAAAAATTATTTAATTTTCCCTAAGACAAAAGGAAAATATTAGAAATAATAGGCTGGTTTTTCTTTGTGTTCTCATTCTCTTTTTAGTGATGGTATTTCATGACCTCAATAACAGAAAAAAACCAACCACAACCAAACCCCAAAACAATGGAGAGGGGAGAAGGAAAGAAAAGTACCAAAGAAGTGGGAGTTCAGGGGGGAATATCAAACATTGCTGCAGTCTATCAAAGCTACAATGAAACCATTAAACTTTGAAAGTGTATCATTATACACTTTCTGTAAAGCAGTTTCATAAAAAGAATGTCAACTGACAGAACAAACTACTGCCCACTCTTACCCTCCTCTAGGTAACCACCAGCCCTTTTAGTGCAAAGGATATTCTGTACTCATTTAGTTCTTTCAGCTCTTCTTCCCTTCGCTGCTTTTCTAGTAGCTCTTGCTGCCGAGAAACCTCATCAAGGAAATGTGTCTCATCTTCATCTAAGCCTCTTACCATATTTTCTGAATAAAGAAAAAAGAAATTTGTTGTTTTGGTTTCAGACACCAAGTCTAAGTCTGTCTCCTCAGAATTTTCTTAAACCAACCAATAACTAAAAAAACCACATTACTTCTTCCCTCAGAAATCTTGACTCAAAAGAGGAAGTACATTTTCTTAGAGCGAACAATTTGCAGCTAGTTTTAACATCTGCTCAAAAAAAAATAAAAAGTAGAAGCAAGACAACTCCTGATTTCCAAATAAACACAAATTCTTTCTAAACATGCTACCCTACTTTAAAGAAAGTACATGCTAGTGCAGCAGGAAGGTCTTTTATTTCCTGTTCTGCAAATGTTCAATGTCTCTTGAGCAAATGATTTAATTAGAATGACAATAAACAGTACGTTTTAGAAAGACCAAATATTGCTGTTTGTAGTCACCGTTAGAAATCTTAGCCTAAACACCACCTTTAGTCTTCATCAAAGTTTAATTCCATCTGAGGATTTTTAGGCTTTTATATGAAGTCACCATATTTTTAACCTTCACCCACACAGGCAAGCCCTAGTCACTTTAAGGGCAAACTAGGAAATCCATTTACACTGATAATTGGCAAGCTTGTGTCTTTGACAGAAAAGCTCTGGAAATCAATTATTATTTGAGGTTACTTTACAAAAGCCAATCCCTGCTCCTTCCAACTCACGCAGCGCTCATTCATAAAGCTTTAAAGAGTAACTTGTAGCACTCTCTAGTACTGCTGAGGGCCCCTTCAGGGAGCAAAAGTAGTGAAACTCGGGACATTTTTTGAAGCAAGTGACATGAAGTAATTTCATTTTCTGCCTGCCTCATCTGTAAACTAAGAGGAGCAGCCACTGAGGTCCTTTGAGCTGAGGTTTTACTGAGGTTCCCCTCCAGGCACTCTGCAGTAGGATTTGTTCTCCAGGTTAGCTGGTACCTGATATTCTGCTGTGGTAGCCTTAAAAACAGAAGTGGGTTTACCTCTCAGGGCTGCTTCCCATTCCAGTACTTGGAATGGTTTACAAAAGAAAAGGTGTTGCAGATGTAATATAACTGTGCAAGAAAATTATTAATTTAGACAGTTACCAGAAACCCTTCCCATTCAGGCTGACAGCAGTCAGGTTTTGGGTGGCTCCTTGGACAAGAATTGCTTAGTCATGACACCAAAAATGACTGGGATCAAAAGTTTACTGAAGTTAAGGGGAAACTCTCCAGCTGGAAAGAGTCCTGTAGGCCCAGTTGGAGACTTTAATGCATTAATGCTGCTATTTGTACTTTTCACTTTTCAAAGGGCTTTTCTATAAAACCAGAAGTTCAAACATCAATAGAAATTAGGTTCCTATTTCATTAGAAGAGTCAAACATCTACTTTTGAAAAACCAAATGTAAATTTACTTCTTCCAAATCATAAACTTAACTCTCAAATCACTTTCAGTCAAGTAATTATGGCTTGGAAATGTAATAGCTGCTCTAACAGGATTTCTTTAATTGATTCAAGCAGATGTGTTAAAGCATGAGTTCAAGAGTCACAGAACTACAATACATTTCCACTTTTTCATGGATTGCTATCAAGTTTGTTGGGGTTTTTTGTTTGTTTCTTTTCTTTTTATTTAACATGCAATATAAGCCTAGTATCTGACACTTTACAGGAATGCAGCTTTGTAGCTGCAAACTCCTTTTGAGTTTGCACATGTGCAGTGCTGCCTCAGTGTCCAGAACGTGTTCCTTTAAAAATCCAGGATTTCAATAATACTCTCCTGAAGCCTTTGTTTCCCTCTCAGAGAGGGAGACAAGACACACAGATACGTCCTTTCGTCAGAAGTTGTGCATACAACACATGCAGTTTGCTGCTGGTGCTTACTGAATTTAAATTGCTCCTCAAACTCCTGCTGCTTCTTTTCTCTCTGTTCCTGGAGCCTTTCATACAACGACCGTGGGTCATATGCCTCCTCTGGGCATTCTGAAAGGAACAAATCAGGAAGGGAGTCCATATGTTAGAAACACTAAACCGCCAACAGTTCTCAGCTTCTTCACGTAAAAACCTTCTGAAATTATAGAACACAAGCCATTGCTTTTTACTTCTGTTTTCCACAAAAGTGAAATATTGTCAGATCTTCTTCCTGTAATTATTAAAATTTATCCTATACCTTTTGGATCCTCAGGTTTTCGGACCTTTTCCCATTCCTCTTGCCTTCTCTTTCGTCGCTCCTCTAGCTCTGCTTCAGATACAAACCTCTTGTTAATCACAAGGTCAGCAGTACCATCTCCCCCATCCATTGTGGAATAGTGTCTCCTAAAAACACAATATGAAAGATATCAGGAGTCTGATTATGCTTTCCAGTGAGTGAAACATTACTAAATATCCTGAAAAACAGAGCTGCTTGCCCTTACAATAACTTCAGTTCTCCAAAGAACACTTCATAGTAAGCACTGACTGAGACACCAATAATTGCTAAGACTAATAAGCATCATCTATTACTCCCTTACTATTTTTTCATAATGATATCTTTCCTGCTAGTTGTCTGCCTCCATTTTCCTGAAAGTAGTATTTTAATGGATTTACTTTGTTTAAATAATTTTTTAAAAATAAACACCCTCACCTACGCTCCTATTCTTTTATTTCTGTTCTTCCACATCTCTGTTTGGGAGAGAGGTAAAGTGAGGACAAAACATCAAATCCCAAGTTCTTTTTGCCCAACCTATGAAAATTTGAGAAAGCTTGCCTGTTTTCAGTTGTTGAATGCATGTATTTATAAACAATCAGGAGAGAGATTTCAGAAATTAGCAACTATTCTGGTTTTGGCTGGGACAGAGTTAAACTTCTTAGTAGCTGGTACAGCTCTGTGGTTTGGGTTTAGTGTGACAGTAACACTGATAACACTTGCAGTTTTAGCTGTTGCTCAGCAGTGCTCCAAGTCAAGGACTCCTCAGTGTCTCGTGGTCTGACAGTGAGGAGCTACACAAGAAGCTGGGAGGGAGCATGGCCAGGACAGCTGTCCTGAACTGGCCAAAGGGATATTCCATAGAACCGTGCCCAGTATGTAAACCGGGGGGAGCTGGTTGGGATTTGCTGATCGCTCTTCAAGGACAGGCTGGGTACTGGGTGGTAAGCAACTATACTGAGAATCACTTGTTTGTCTTGGGTTTACTCCTCTCTCTCCTCTTCATTACTGTTATTTTTAGTTTATAATCAGTACTATTAGTATTAATATTGTATTTATTTTGCTTCAATTATCAAACTGGTCTGATCTCAACCCCTGAGGTTTATTTCTCCCTGTCGAGGTGGGGCAGGGAGGGACCAACTCCAAGGTGCTCTAGAGCAACTCATCTCTCCAGCCTCAAAAACCTCCTGCAGCTCCCTGCAGCCCCAGGGAGAGCGGAGCTGGGACAGGCTGTGCTGGGGGCTGTCTGTCGGGGTTACCTGGAGCTCAACAGGTGAGCGAGAGAGAGAATTCCCCATAGCTAAAACAGAGCTGGGGTTAGAAAATGAGCAGCACTTCCCCAGGAGAGAGCACAGCCCCTTCCCACACAGTGCAGCCACCCTCTGCTTCAATATTTCAGTACCAGGTGCAGGGTGAAGATGCTCCAAGGAGTCGACTTAACAAGGAAACTCGTGGTCTTGACACCTGCAAGCCCAGGAGGAAACAAACTGCTTCTGTAAGTCCTAGGCATCTCCTTTCGGAATTATTCTGCCAGCTCCATGCTACGCAACGAAGCCCTAATGCCTGCTTTTGTTTCAAGCCTGTATATCAAAACTGTACACAGAAGTACAACATAAACACAACAAACAGAGCTGTTCATTTAAAGACATGCAAACATAACTTTTCTCTATTTTATTATCTCCCTGATATAACTGCAGCAAGTTAAGGACTACAGACGATTGCTCACAGTTCTGCCAAGTACTATTAATTTGGGATCTCACTTTGTCTGCATTTCAGCACCGAAGAGATCCCAGAACAGTTACTCTTCCGAGGAGGAAGGGATGCAGTAACCCAAATAAGGGAAGAAACCTGTTTATCATCCTTCCTTCACAAGGAATCACTCCTGCAGGAAGTCTCGAAATCCTTATAAAAACTGCTACTTTTATGGGGTATCGTTTCTAACAAAAAAAGAATAAATTGAGGTCTCAGGAGAAATCCAAGTTAGAGCACTGGACAAATTCTTGTTACAGCAGGATGCATTCTTAAGGTGGCTATTATCAAAAGACGTTAAGACAAAAGGATTGTCTTAATAGCTGGGGACAGGAAGGACAGATCGAGGGCTGGTGATTTTCTCTTTTTTTAACCTTTCTTCTTTTTTGATATCTAACAAAAAAATCCACCCTAAGACAAGTCCACTTTCCAGAAAGCAAGGAACACTTGCTCTTTGAATGTCATTTCTGAAGGTGGTTCAAGCTGGAAACCTACAGAGAAGATAAAAATTGAACCTCACTGCTGAATACAGGTCCTGATCACAAGGGAGCTTTCCTATCCAAGTGCTGCGTAAACAACATAATTTGTTTCTCCACTTGTGTCATGTAAACCCATATATTTAGAGAGGAAACAAAAGGTTCCAATACAATGGTAACAGAAAGTAATAAAAACAAATTGAGAGAGAGAGATTCTACAAGAACACAGTATCCTCTGGGGACTAAAGCCTTCAGCAGCAAACAACCTGGATCAATCAGTTCACTTAGACAATATATTTTAAGATACATGAAGTGGATTAGGGTTTAATTATGGCCTGAGATGCAGCAATGGTGTTTTCAATACCATCCTGAAAACTGGTGTCTGATAATGACAACCCCATCAGAGATGCGGGAGGCAAAAGACCCATCAAGCAGCATCATATTAAAGTTCACTTGCACTTATAAAGTTTTCTAATCTTGCTGTATTCTTTGCCCTCTCCCATCTGAAGCAAACACACACAAACCAGACCTGACAAAAAACATGCACTTGGCAACTCTCCCGTTGGTCTGTGTTTTCATCTGGTGACTGTATTCTAGGGCTATGCTGTCACCGCAAATGACAGAAGTTTATCACAGCTGTAAAGTGCAGGTTTATACTACCAGATGGTAACACCCACAGGATCAAAAAACCTCCCAAACTTTACAGCCTTTGCCACCACCTAGGCTCGAACAGGTGTAGAGCAGCGACGGTGTCTTGGAGACCCGCGTGCAGCTTCCAATACATTCAGCCCTCATTAAATAACAAAGATTACTTTACCCACTCATTTCATCAACCCACCGCTGAACCAACTCGGGCAGCGCTCCCCGCACCCCCGCAGCACATCAAATAACGCGCTGCGTGTCGAGCCTGGAGCCGCCCCGAAGACGGAGGGGATTAATCGCTCCCCATCAGCCTGAACCCGCCCCCGGGCCCCGCTTCCTGCTGTGCCCGCGGAGCTCGATGCGGGGAACCCTCCCGGGCGTGCCGGGCTCGGGCTGCTCCGAGCCCTCACTGCGACCTCTTCTCCCCACCCTCCCTTCAGCCCCTCGTCCCGGGAGCGGCCCCCGGCCCGCCGCGCTCGCAGGGCCCAGGCCCGGCCCCCTTCATCCCTGCACCCGAAGGGCCCCGCGGCCCGGCCACGGCCACTTCCCCCGCTCCCGGGCGCTTTCCCCGGCCCCGCCGCCCCGGGCCCGCNCCCGCTGCGCTCCCGGCGGGGCTGCGCGGAGCTGCGCGGAGCTGAGGTGAGGCAGGGTGGGCGCGGCCCGGCGGGTCGGTGCCGCGGGGCTGGGGTGGAGATGGGGGCGCATCGGGCTCAGGGGAAGGGACAGCGCCGGGCTGGGCACTGGTGGCCCCGGTAGTGGCCGTGCGTTAGTGAGTGAAGGCACCGTGCTTACCCCATTCCGCTCTCCGCTTCCTCGGGGACCGCCGGGGCAGGTCCAGGTTGGGGCGGGGGCCGGGCCAGCGCAGCCCCCGGCCCCAGGCAGCGGCCCGGGATCCGCTGGCTGATGCAGGTGCCCCCCAGGGATTGTAGGTACCCCCCGGCTGCCTCGCCGGGGCCACCGGTACCTCCCCTCCCGGGGAGGGCAGCCAGCGGGAAGAGGCGGGTGGCCAAGGTGCAGCCCCCGGGCTCACTGAGCTCTCCCGGAGGCCCCGGAGCTGGGCAGAGCGGGGTTTGCATGTGGAGTTGGGAGGTTCCTAAAGAAAGCGGCAAAAGGTGAACGTAAGGGGGGTTTGGCGAGCTGGGGCGCCCCGAGTCCGGCGCTGCTCGGGGCCGGGAGGGGTTGGAACTTCTAACGGCGCCTCCCGGGTGCGGGGAGAGCTCCCGGGTGCTCGTATGACTTGCAAAACAAGGGCTGGGCTACAGCGGTTTTGGTGTGCGAGGGGCAAAACGACATCGAATCGCGGAATCGCAGGCTCGACGTGCTGCCCTAGCAGCTCGGAAACACGACAGTGTTGTTGAGCCCTTGAATATTGTTACGTGAATGTGAGAAGTCAGAATCCTGAAAACGATTTCTCGCTCTCAGTGTACAAATATTTCTGCAGAGCGAGTTTTGTCTTTACAGAGGAGATAGGAAGGTGCGGGGCGGGCCCCCAAATGCAGTAGTTTACCTGGATCTTTTATGTTTCATTCTTGAGCGATAGATTAGGCAGCGGCACCTTTGCTGCGGGTGCGGTAACACCTCGGCTCTGTTCTGCTCTCCCACTTCAGTGCTTATAAAGCAGGATTTTTTCACTGCTTGTATTATGCCCATAGCGAGCATGAGTTTCTCTTTTAAGCCCTTTGATTCTGTCCTGCTGATCGCTGTTGCTATCTCGCATGCCTTCACTGACCCCTCGTTTTAGGAAGTGCCGTTCTTTATATGTTCTGCTGTGTAGCAGTAGGTGCAGTGTCCCGACTGGGTACAATCTTAATGTAGGTCCCAAGAATGACTGTAGTCACTTTACTTTTCATTTTCTGTTTTATTATTGCAAACTCTCATCCCTGAGCCCAGAGTTCATTTTAGTGCTCAGCTGGCATTACCAGTTTTTCTCACACAGTGAAACTTTGGTCCATGGAGAAACACAGACATAAGAGCTGCCTTTTCTCTCCTAAATTTATTCAGCCTCTCTGTTTTCTGAATGCTGGTGTGTTCGGTGGGTTTTTTTTTTTCATTTTTTGTCTGTGTCAGTGTTTGTTTTCTTCAATATATGAGACTTTTTTTCTACTTAGCACTAGCTTTGCCTCAGGATTTTAGTTTTTCTGTCCTTTGTCTTGCATTGAATGCATGTATTTGTTTTGGTGTTGTTTTCTCATGCTGGTCCTCAGCTTAGTTCTGCTTTTCTACTAATTTTCTGTACATCCATCACTGCTATGAGGTTATTGTCATGTGGAAACCTACATCCACTTGTGTACTGTGACTTGCCCTTGTTTACTTCCTAATATTAAAATTTTTGCTATTTTCTTGCTGAACTATAGATTTTTAAACAGTGAATGTTCTCATCACTTATGAGACATCTGAAATATTCCCTTGCATTTTGTCTCCTCTTGGATTCCTGTGTTTGACTGTGGATTTCCTGAGGACCGTGCATTCTCAAAATTTCGCATGTTATTTTAAGAGTCTGTAATACTGTTAAATGTGTTTTTGTTTTGCATTTATCCAAATGCACAGAATTGATCTGTTCTTTGATCTAAATCTGGCCCATTCTTCTGTAAGCGCTTTTGCCTGTGTCTTTGTTCTCTGCCGAGGTCCACTCAGCAAAAGAGGCCCTTTCTCCTCCTGGCACCCATTCCTCTGTCCCTCCCTTTAGGACATTGCTGTTATTGCTTTGTGCCCCGATCTCTGCTGTTTGTTCCTATTTATAGGTCTGCTTGAACAGATTGTGAATTTCCCGTGGTGTGTTCTTTTTCAGATGAGTGAAGCACAATTGTAGTTGCGTGATCACTTCTTGTCTACCCCTTTTCATCCAGGCGTTCTCCTGAGATTCCTGCTAACTGAAAGTTTTCAGCGTCCTCTGTCCATCACTTGTGTAGGAGGCTCCTCCAGGGTATTTTAGTGCTGTGTTTTGCATTCTGCACAACTCTTGTCATAACTCTTGCTGATGCTGATTGTTTATTAGCTTAGCCTTGGTTGTTTACCCACTCTTAGATTGCTGATAGACCTAATCCAGCTTGTCCACACACCTCCCTTATCAGCTGTGATACCAGTGTGTGCTTGCGTGAAGGTGGGCTTACTGGTTTCCCTGAGGTCTTTAACTTTCCTTTTCATTTACTTTCAGCCTCCTACACATGGAGTTTAACTGCAACGCTTCATGGTAGCTACTGTGGTATCCTACTCTGTGGCCTCATAATTCGGTGATCACTCAGTGGCTCCCTTGTACTCTCACTGATACATTATTCTGTGCTTTTCTTAATGTTCTTTTTTTTTTTTTCCTCTTAGAGGGACATGATGGTTTTCTGCACAGCCCTGCAGTGCTCTCCCTTGGAACAGTATCAGTGTTTTCACACAGGAGGTCTTGGCTTGCAGTGCATTTCATTTGCTGTGAGTCTAATGGACAGGACTGAAATAGATGACTTACAATGTTTTGGTTCCCTCCTGTAAAGTAAGACATCTCTCATATTCTGCCCATCAGGTGGAATCAGAGTCAATTTTCCTCAAGCTTTTTTCTTGTTTGTTAAAATTAAGTAGCATAAGCAGTAAGTTAGTGATAAAGGCAGTGATTTGTCATGGAATGCTTACTGGCCTGTAACTCTTTAGGTTTCTTCATTCAAATTTCCTTTTATATCATTATCTCCCCTACCTGGCAGTGTGCTGTGTTTGGAAATGTTCTCTGTTGGTCATGTACTTATGTGGTGATAGCATCACAAAGTGGAGCAAGGCTCATCATGTGCCCTGTGTCGTTTCCCTCTCAACACAGAGGCAGCAACTTAAAGTGCTGTCACATTGTAGGAGATTGAAGGCCAGCTAATGTCATATTTGTCCTGTTCTGCTCTGTTATCAATATGTTCTGTGTGGCATTTCAAACTGGGTTTTGTGGTTTTGTTTTTCCTCTTATTGAATTTATGATTGCTCAGTAGACTTTGAATTTATTCATTCATATTAAAGCAGTGCAGGCAGTGGTGTTGTGCTGGGATTCCTTGTCTTTTAAGTATCTCACGTGCTTTGTATTTCCTTGTGTCCTCACAATATATTTTATTTTCCTGGTCTGTATGTGGTACCTGTAAAGTTGGCATTGCAGGGCAGTGGCTGTACCAGCGTGATCTTTATTTCCTTTTCTAGTCTTCATTATGTTGCTGAGGTCTAATAAAAGTCAAATGTTTACACATGACTCATGAGGTTGCGTGACTGGCCCGTGCATCACGATCTCTCCTCAGCAGTGCTTGTAATTACCTGCCCTTGATCTGCCATTACTGTGACCAAACTTGTGCTTTGGAAGCACAGCTCTGCCATGGCAACTTTGTGTAGTTGGTGGGCTTTGCCCGTGCAGCTGGGATACCTGGCAGTCCAAAGTCTGGGATGAGGTGCTGCTCCTTGGTTTTTAATGCATGTTTGTTAGATGGAACTCACTGAGTTGCCATGATCAGTAACAAGAAATCCATCTTTTTCCTAATAAATTTCTCCCCTCAGGAAAGTAGTGGTTTCTGAGCATGTGAAACACAACTGTAATTAATTTTCTCCTTTTCTAAGGCTTTTTTTGGGTTTTTTTTGGTAGAAAATGCTTCCCTTTTGTTCCTAAGTATCTGAATATCTTGATGTTTTGTTAGATGTGAGGAGAAGGACGTGAGTTGAGGACATTTTGATCTGAAGTGTTGGCATGGGTTTTTGGACTGCTGGCTTCAGTGCATGTGCACAAACTGATACAATTGCAGCTTGAATCATAGGTTAGAGGGCAGCTGGTGAACTAGGAGCAGGAGACTGCACTGGTCAGGTGTATCTTACACCTTCCTGCAGACACTGGGACGTGCTAGAAAGTCATCCTGAAAAAAGGAAATCCCGCAACCTGCTGATGCCTTTTTTTTTTTTTTTTCTTTCCTAAAAGCGAAGCTTTCTGACATGGAGCAGGGTTAGAATTGTTCTCCCTGCTTTTAAAAACATTCAGCGAATGGTGAATGAAGAATGGTGTGTGTTTGCACTCAAACTCTGGTTAATGTATCAGTCGTGAAAGAAAAGATTGAAAAAAAAAAAAGGTGAGTTATTCTCTCTTTAGAGCATTACCTCTTTGTAACATTTAGTGAAGTAGTGTTTAAATGTAATTATCAAAACAATTTAATCTTAATTCTCCTGAAATTCCTCAGAAAGTTATTTAGCAGAAGCCTCAGGTGACTGAGACTTTGCGTTCCTGGTACTACTACAGGATTTTGAAAGCCTCTTAAACAGTTTTTGAACTTTCTGCCTTTTTTGACTAAACTGGGTGCTCAGTCTTGTTTAAACCATATTTAGACTGCCTCGTGAGACACGTACATGCTCATCTTCCTCCCACTTCCTAACCCATCTGTGCTCATCTGAGCCATCTTTTGGGCAGTCAGGCCCCTTCCCCTCCTTTGCCGCAGCACACTGACCGACTTCCTCTGGGTTTCTTTGTAATAGCAGAGGCCCTAAAACACTGTGAGAAAATAGCCCAGCTCAGTGGCTGGAGCAGGGCACCTGTGAGACCTTGTTACACGTGGCTGGCTAATCCACACCAGGATCTCTCCTGCAGTGTGCTTCGCTGGCACACTTGTAGCAGGGCAGAAAGGAAAGGTCCTGAAGGTAGAATCTGAAGAGATAAATGGGGAGAAATGAAGCCGAATTCTTGTGTGGGTGGGGTTTTGTTGTTTTAATTAAGTGAGTTATAAGGGGGTTCCAGTGACCTGCCCAGAGCTGTGCATCAGGTATTCTTCAGCTCTGGGAGCCCCAGGTAGTTCAGGAATTGTGCTTTCCATGAGTGCTTCCGAGGCAGGTTTGCTAACCTAGTGACCTACATGTTGTGTTGGACTCAGATGACAGTCTCTTGAGCAGCTGTCACTGTATCCACTAACAGGAGGAAAGAGTTAGAAGGACATTTCCTGCTCTGCTAGTACAGTCCTGAACTTCTTCTAGTGAAGAGCAGCCAGCTTTCCATGGCTGGCAGAGAAGGCCACAAAGGTGGCTCTCGACTCTGGCCACTGGAAGATCAGGCCATCCTCTGGTGCTGCTTCGATTATCAAGAAATGGAACTTTCTTCAGCCTGTTTCTAGACATTGTCTGCTCTGTGCCCTGCTCACCGAGGCAGACGTCAGACAGCTGACAGTGCAGGCTTCCAACCGAGGCATTGCTGAGTTTTTCAGCAATGTTATCAAAATTTTACACTGAAAACAGTTTTTGAACGTGTGAATTTTACGCGTTCATAAAGGCTTAGTCATGCCTTGTAGCTGGGCTTAGTTCTGTGGTCTACAGCAGGAGACTGTTCTGCTTTCTACAGAATAGTTCTGCACCCAGTGTAGCTCCGAAAACAAGCCCAGCTCTGAGTTAGAAGAAACAAAAGCACTAAGATTAGTTTTGACAAGAAACAGCCAACCTCTGGGTTGCCACTGTTTTGTCTCAGTTGCATGGAGCTCATGGTTTGCTGACAAGAATCTGCCCCTGCTTCCAGCACTCCCTCCTTGTAGCATCTTCCTGGTGCCCACAAGTGTGATGGCTTGGATGCCCTTGTGCTACCCCTAATTCTAGTTCCCAGGGCAGGACTACAGTGTGACTGAGCTGCTCAGTCTCGACTTGCCCCTCAAAATGCTTTTGTGGTTTATATTTTGCTCAAGTACAAGGGGTTTTAAGTGTGGCAGTTTACAAGGAGCTGATCTCCATGTGACTGAAGAGAACTTTTTCATTGATTTCTGGATACTGATATAGATAAAGCCTTATCCTTTCTGAAATGGACTACTGTAAGTTCTGTGAATTTTACCACATAAAGCTTTAAAAAAATGCCCCCCCCCTTTTTTTTTCTTCTCCTTCTCTATGTGTGGTTTCTTTGCCATTCTACACGTGTGCTTGGTATCCAAAGAGTAACTTTGCTCCCAGCATTGTCTGTTCTGGAATTTCTTGTGAATTTCTTGGGACAGGTTTTGGGGTTTTTCTGGTGGTTTTTTTATTTGGTTTTGAATCCTGATATCATGAGTGCTTATGTCAGAATTGTATTGTTGATAATGCCTTTAACTTTCTGGGCAGCAAGGAAGATTAACTTGAATTAATTGAAAGAGTTATTTATAAGCCTCCATATGAATGTCTGTGCCAAAACTTAATAGGGTATAGCTAATCGATTTTATTTCATGTGCTTGTATCCCTGCAGTTTATAGGATTAGTGTTCCTTGCCATCTACAGGGCGTTATCTTTATCTCCCTGCCACTTCTGAAGCAGTGCATTATACTCTGTTCCTTGGCCAACTGCGGAGCTTGCTCGGCTCTGCCAGGCCACGTCACCCTGCTGGAGGCACCTCTTGTTCAGCTTCACTGGGCTGTCAGATACCACTATCTCTTTAAAAGATCGTTATCTCAGAAGTGCTTTCATCTGCCTCAAAGCATAACTTAAGCTGTGTCTCTGATAAGAAATTTAATGATCCACCTGTGGCTTAGGGAGCTGAGAAGCAGGAATCATGATCGATACCAGTGTTGGTTTAGATGTGAAGCAAAGTTGAGGTTTTCTGTAGTACAAAGGACAGTTCCACCTAAATGATTGTAAGATGACAAATGATGACCTCTGAGATGAGGAAGCCCAGAGGGTGGTAAGTGCTTCAGTTTCCCTTTCAGAAAGAAAGCTGAATAGTCTGATGCCTGACTTGTGTCTCTGTACTCAGAGGTAAGGGTAGAACTGTGTGGGAAGGAAGCCCTACCAGGCCTGCTCTGGAGACACTCATTTAAGTGACAAAGTGAAGTTCACTTTAAATCCGTGTTGCGATTTTAGTGTTCCTGTACCACCTTAAAAAGGGGTTTAAAGGAAGTGAAAAGACAAAGTAGTGCAATGTGCAAGTGACTATAAAATTTCCCTTTCACAGTGAGTCTACAGAAAAAGAAACTGGTGGTAGTTACTGTCTGCTTCTTTCTGCGTCTGCTGTTACCACATCAAGCCAAACAAGAGAGAGATCCTCCAGCTCCTGCGTGTTTGTGACAGAGATTAATTACCTGGAGAAGACATCAGGGTTAAAGCCCGATTGTTTGCGTAAACCTTGTACAACCCTGGGGGTTTTCACTGATGAGCACTTGTGCAGGAGCTGGAAAGCTTTGAGACATGATGAGTCTCACTTTCTGTGAGAGACTGTGGCACGCTCAAGATCAGTCTGCTTTCGGTTCTGGGTGCTCTTGCTACAGTGAGAAAGCAACCAGCTTTCTGTGGCAATGGCTTTGTGAAATGCTGCATGCCAGTAAAGGCTGCATCCCATCGAGTTTTGACGCTAGCCCTGACCCTCCAAGGTATTTTTAAGGAAAATAGAATTGAATTAGGGGTTTGCATCAGATTACACAATATGGTGGTTGGTTACCACATGCGAAAGAACCAGCAGGGTATTTACTCGCTCCTGCCAAAGCCTGCGGTCCCCTGACTGCGTGCACTGCATGGTACCATGCTGGACACCCAGCAGCTCCTTCTCTTTAGTTGCACAACTCTTACAGGTGAGAGGTTGACTTTGCGTGTCAGTGGAATCTCCTGAGAAAGTCTCCATTTCACATTCTAGTTGTATATAATTTACTGAAAAGTCTTGGTTTTCACTACTAGCCCCATCATTTCAAAGCTGAAAATTCTCCTTAATATAAAAGCTTGTTTTGCAAACAGGCTGCTTCTTCCTCTTATTCTTGTATTAAAGTTGATTATCTTGCAGTGTGTTTCCTTCTAGTTTGAACTTTCATCTGACTGGCATCACAAGTATTTCCATCTCTTCCTTTTTAGGAGCATCATTTCTTTGGAAAAGAAATGCTAAGGAAATATTTCTAATTATTTTATCTCCTTAATAGGAAACTGCTGGCCAAAACTCTCACAGTTTTGTTTTTGAGAAACTGTCAGCTTTGCTGTGTGGTGTGTTGACTTGAGCTCCTGTGTTACTCTGCTCAAGAGGAGAAATCACTGGACTTATTCTTACAGTGGCGGCAGAAACTGGAAAAGTTTTTTTGGTAGCTGAAACCCTCTTTTGTGTGCATGAGGGGGTTTTTGTTAGCTTGGCAGTGCAGTCCGTTTCGTGGAAAGAAGAGGCATTTTCCGTCATGAGGCAGTGTTATGGTTGGCTGTAACCGAATATTTGAGGGGATGAATCACCGACTCTTGGGCTGCACATTGCAGAGAAATGATCCCAGTGCCACTTGGAGCCAGCTCCTCCACTGGCGTGCTTGGTCAGATGATCCAGAAGAGGCCTCTCTGGGGCAGGCTGAGCATCCACCCTGCCAGGCAGGTGCAAATCCACTCCCATAGCATCCCTTTCAATGGGCCGTGACTTCGTCTTTCCCACTTGTACTTCCAGCCATGGCAGGTTGGTCACCCTGTGGAGCTCGTGACTCCTTTGTGCATCCATGCCTGTGCTTGAGCCTGCCAGGAGAGCAGCTGCTTTCTGTGGTGGGGATGGTCCCAGTGGCCCATCCAGTGGAGGTGTGTGGGGGCACAGGAGGCTGCAGCTGGCAGCTGCTTTTCTTCCAGGCAGGGAACACGTGCTGCTCCAGCAGCATCTGATCCTGGGGCTTCGTTGAGTTCAAGATGTGCTGGAGAAGCCGTTCAGTGGGTGTCCCACAGGGGCTCTCTGGTGTAGAGGAGGGGTCAGGCATTGGCATTTTGTGCTGTTTGGTAAGAGGTATCAGTACCAGCTACTTCTGATAGAATAAAAACTTGTATTTTTATTATTTTCCTTTGCACTTCAGAATCTTTCTTCCTGCATTCGAGCTCTATCCAGACAAGCTGGTTTGTGAGCAGATCTGTAGCAATCTCTCCTACCTTGTGTTCCTAATTATTTAGCCTTTCAGTTTGTTTGAGGCTTGACAATGAGCTCCTTGTATGTGATTGGCAAGAGCCAAGTGAATGCTGTCAGACCCAGCTCTTTACTAAATACGAGTTTATCCTGACATTTTTCTCTTCCTCTTATCTAATCAACTTTTATAATGTACTTTTATTTTCTGCTGTGTCTACTTGAGGGTGATCTGGAGAAAATACTACTGCTTCTCTTCTTCCTCCTGTAGGGAGTAATTTGAGGTGAGGAGTTGGTCATTGCTCTGCACTTGGTGCTGTGGCATCTGAAATACCAAGGCTGTAAAAACACGTTGGGTTTTCTGTGTCTGTGTCTAGTCCTAAAGCTTGTAGATGACAAATTGGATTTTGAATTGATTTTGAAGCCTTGAGAGAATTCCCTCTGTAAAGGCTGGATATAGCTGAAAATAACGGCATGGCTTGATGTCATGGCAGGTGTAGGGAGGAGGTGGAGTACCTTAGATGCAGTTTCCAAGTGAATTGTTTTTCTTTCCCATCTGTCCTCAGGGACTCCTGAGCGTAGTTCCTAGAAGTGACAGCAGAGTCGGTAATGACTCACTGCCCACCATAAAGGCTTAGAGGCGCTGCCTTTTCCAGATATGACTTTGTGCCCTGGAGAAGAACAATCCCCTTCTGCCACAGCACTTTGTGAGCACCCCGAGCCGTTCCTGAACCAAGCAAACTTACAGGTGAGTTGGTCATAATTACTTGGTTTTAATCGTGCTTTAAGTTGTCAGCCAGAAAAACCTAGGTTTCAATAATCAGCTTTAATCTTGACATATGTTTATTTTTTTTCTTTAGGTAGGTTCTTACTCATTGCTAATCTCTAAAATACAGCTTTTCCATTCTTGTTTTGATGGCAAGGTAGATTCACTGTGTTAACATTTCCATAAGTTACAGAACAACTTTATTCAGATTCTAAATCTGTATCAGTTTTACATTTTAGCATTATCTTGCTAAAATGCCCTTAAATGACCCAGATTCATAAATACATACATATTCCCTAGGAAGACATGTTTTGCATTTAACGTAACTAGTTCTTTTTAAAATCAAGAAAGTCATTTGAACAAGTTGTGAAATTAGACAATTCTGTTTGAGGTCCTTGCAGTCTGCACTGGCACCTCTCATCTGCTTGTGACTCACTGACTGGGGTGACAGCTGTATTGGCTCAGATGGAGGGGCTCTGAGCCTGATGGCCAAACTGCTTAGGGCTTAAGGCAAGCATGATGTGATGCTGAAACCCTTCAAATGATCTGTGGTTTAGGAATTTCTTGAAGAAGTCAAGATCTTGTATTTTTTTTTCCAATTAATATCCCTCAAGGAATTGATTTTTTTTTTCCTTAGTTAGCTTCCAGTTAATTTCTTAATACCAAGCATTTCACTATGCTAAAAGATGATGTGCTTCAAACTACAGAAGAGCCTGTGAGAGCTTGGTTGCAGTGCTTTTCCAGTGACAGCTGACATCCCAAGACTTGCTCGCATGACCAGAGTCTGGCTTCCTGAACGTTGTTGAGATCTTGTCCCAAAGGGCAGCCAGCAATTGCAGAGTTGCCAGTTGGCTGTGGTAGTGGAGGCCTTCCATATTTGAAAGGTGTCAGCTCTCTTTGACTTTCTTTTGAATTTAGGGTGCTACATGTCTGCTGTTAACGAGATTATTAATAATCTCGTTAATAATCGTTAATTAATCTTTGATTAATAATCAAAGAATAGTAATAACCTATTACAGGATGTTCACCATAACTTCTAGTGTAAATGTTAAATTCGATTCTTAAAAGGATAAAAGTTACTTATTTATTCCAACATGCTTGAAGTAGTGTAAGTAGTGAAATTATATCTTTTGTTGGGTTTTATTTTCCCTGAGACTTTGTGTAATGTTCTATAGAAATATGCCCTATGTCTTGAAACATAACTTGTTATGAAACAGGGCTTTGAATCCTTTTTCTCTTGCATTTTCAAATTAATGTTTGGGAGCGACTGCCCTGTAGTCTCAGTTGCTATTGGGCCTGTATGTGATCCAAACCATTTGAATGAAGAACAGAAGAATGACTGAATTAGTCTTTGTTCCCAAAAAGGGAAGACTGGTTCGACACTAGATCCAACCAGGAACACAACACCCATTTCAAAATCCGAGTTAGATTTGTAGGCATTAAAGTGCTGTCTATAATTCCTGTTTAATTCAACGTTGGTGCTGCTTTGGGTGAGGATGCAGGAGATGTAGGCATGTTCCAAAAATGTGTGTTTATGCACAGGTGGGCGAAATGGTTCTCTGTTACATTTATTGTTTGTTGAGATAAACTGTAAGATTAGTTCTTTACCATTTTGTCTAATTTATAGTCTGGAAATGTTCCTGATGTGAAATGAGAACCTGAAGTATACAGGCTTTATTGGGGTGGCATAAGCCATATGTCTCTGTAAAGGGTAAACTGATTTGTTGATACTTAGCATTTAAAGGGTAGCAGTGTGCGAGATTTACAGACAAGGCTGTTCCTCTGCATCCAAATACCACGAAGGAGTTGGGAAGTAATAGGTAGTGTAGAAAGGAATGGTGTGTGGGCGAGAGCTCCTTAGCAGGGCAACTTCCTCCTCCTCCTCTTCCTTCCTTTCCCTTTCCCCACAATAGACTTCAGGTAAAGCCTTGTGTTTCTTAGCTGCTTTATCCACCAAAACTGATTCTGTTTACTAAAACAGGAATTCTTCTGTTGTTCTCTAGCAGTAGTAACACTGACTCTTGTTCTGGGTTTGCTTTTTCAGACCTCCTTCTGGATGACCAATGTGTGTTTTAAGTGATTCTGTCGGCAACTAAGTCTCCAACTTCCCACTCATTCCAGCTGGTAGCAACGTTTATAATGCAAAAAGTTCACAAACCGGGATCACACAAACATTTCTCTTAAAACTTCCTAGATGATTGTAGTTGCTTTGGTTGTCTTCTATGCTAGCAGAAGCCTTTTCCAAGGTCTGCTGTTGACTCTAGAGCACCACATTCCCCGTTTCCTGGGAGCCTTGGGGGCTGGCAGCATGGGAAACTCGTGTGTTTGCCGCGACGACAGCGGGGCCGAGGACAACGTGGACTCTCAGGGCCGGCAAACGGAGAACAGTAGAGCACACATCCCTGAAGCAAGAAGCCACCCAAGGGACCCTGTCCGTCCACCCAGGAGGGGCCGAGGACCTCATGAACCAAGAAGGAAAAAACAGAATGTGGATGGGCTGGTACTTGACACACTGGCTGTAATTCGGACGTTGGTAGATAAGTAAGTACCTCCTCAAGGAATAATTCAACATGAATGAAAATGTTCTTGTCTTCTCTCAAACTGTGGCTCCAGCCTCTCACCGATCTACACCTGACCCTCCCTGAAGCAGCCACGTGTTTCCATCTGGAGGCTTAGGAGAGGAGCACCTTTCCTAGGTAATAGAAGTAGCTCCTGAGTGCCCAGGTACAGACTCTTCCAGGAGCTGAGGAGCTTTCTCACAGTTCCTGTATGGGCCTACACCCGTGTGGGATGAGGAGTGTGCTCAGGATTTCTTACATGGCACAGATACAGTTAGGAAGCAATAAACACTCCAGAGTCTGGGAACTTCGGTCCTAAAAATTGGTTGTTGTGGCGTTTTCTGTTTGCAGGCTGTATTTTACTTCTTTGGAAATGGTGAAGCAAAATAGGGAGCTTTGATCTTTGTTAGCCTGGATAAACAGACTGAGGTTTTCTTTCCAGTTTTAAGTCTGACTACTTTTTAAAGATCACATGTTGTGACTGCCCAACTCACAATCCCAGTATTGCATTCCTTGCATGCTCAAAGCATCCATTAAGGGTGTGAGGGATATTTATGGCCTCACCCTTTTTTTTTTTTGGTCTTTTTTTTAATTTTGTGTTGCTTTCTACAAAGCACAAAGGACCTTAAAAGTGATGGGTTAAGTTAGCTCATCACCATCTGGGTTAGGTGCAGGCTAGGTATTGGGAAGACCAGAACTGAAGGAAAAACCATTCCAGCCTGACAGCTGGGGTTTAAGTTTAAGGTGGATGAGGCTCAGAATAAGTGAGCCTTGATTGATATACCTGCATCAACTCTGGAATGTGCCTGCAGAGGAGGAGTTTGCCTTCCTGCTGTCAGAGGCTTTGAATGAAAATACCAGGACTGATGTTTTTCATGAACATTTAAGTCTAAGGTGTGTGTTTGGTTGGTTTTTTAACAGGTTTTATTTTGTGCTCTGTCTTCAAATCATGAAGTTAAAATCATGGCAAATGCTTTCTAAAGTCTCTGCCCAGTCTCACATGCTGTCCCCTTTCCCCCAAGTTCAGCTCCCTAAGCTGTTTCACAACATTTCTGAGCACACTTGATCCTGTTCCTGTGGGTCTTGCAATCAGTTTTGTAATCTTGTAAGCACTTTCCTATGCTACTGAGGGACAACAAGCAGTTATTTCACTGTCTCTGGAGTCCTGTTTCTGACAAATTCCTGAAGCTACTGTATTTTTATGGGGGGTTTTATATAGACTATAGTGACATACACTGTGATAAGCAATGAATAGTTGCTTTCCCTGTTTGCTATTTGTTTGTTTTTTCTTGGAGTTCCTTTTTTTTTCTTGTTGCTGTTTCTTGGTTTTATCAAATCTCAAAGTTCTGACCTAAAATGTATCTGTCAACTGATTTTTTTTTTTCTCTCATATCCAGAGATAGCTGCTTTTTAGAAATTTAGTTTCATAAACTCAGAAGGATAAGTTCTGTATTTTGGGGCTTATATGAAAAGCTGCCTTGCAAATTTAGAAATTACCAAAATGGATATTTTGTTTCAAAATGAGGAAGGTGTGACCTGGAGGGGATGCTTGGAAATTAAGTGGTTAAAATGGCAAATCAGTGGGACAGGACTGTCCTTTGCTCAGTGCCAGTACTGTGAACATCTGCTACCTATGACTAAATCAGAAATCTTGCAGATAAAAATTTCATTCATTTTTATCATAGCCTTTACTTGTACTTATGGTTGGGATTTTTGCTGGGTTTTTTTTTCTCCTTTCTTTGAATCTTTCTATCCTTTCTCCTGACACAATTCTGCAGTGTACTGCACTTTTTTTCCTTCTGGGCAGATTACTTTCCAGAAGAAAGGTGAAGATGCTTCAAGTTAAAAAAAAAAACAACCCACCTGTTTGTTTTAAATGTTGTGGCAATATAAAAATGGGATAAACATCACTTTAGCATTTTCTTGTGTAAATA
>VYZQ01019948.1:8587-18638 GCA_013400655.1 Mystacornis crossleyi
CCCAGAAAACACCCTCAATCCCCTCTTTCTGCTCAGATCTGATTGTAGCAATTTTAATCTCATTTCCTAGTGTTTTCACTGTGGACTGTTTCCTCAGCAAGATGAAAATGTAATGCCAGGAAAAAAAAATCCAGACACACTAAAAAAATGTAACTGGATTTTTATGGCCTTTCTGGGAAAGAGGACCATTCTCCTGCTGGTCAATTCTGGTGCCTTTTTTTTTTAATTTAAGTATTTTTGTTTTGTCATTTTGCTTATCTGAGGCCTTACATTTCTTCTGCTGAAACACCTGAATTTCACATGGAGGAAGATATGTTTTCCAAAATAAAAGGGGGATGAAAATTTAAACATTTATCTTTTTACAGAACAGAAGGAAAATGAACCAACTGCAGGCTTTGCTGAGTGACAGCCTTGTCAGCTCAAAAAGTATGTGGAAAATGTAGTTATCATCAGTATAAAGGAAAGACAAGTCTGTGCATCGACCTTTGCCTTTTATGTGAGAGATCAAGAGCTTCCTGGGAAGTGACAGCAGAGGTAAAACTCTGTGAACCCAGAGCACAAAGCAGCAATAATGGCAGGGAGCACAGAACTCTACTAAATCCACTTGTTCTCTCAGCCTCAGAGCCCAGTGCCAGTGTACAGCCCAGCTGACTTGCAAGAGTGATTGCTAATTTCACATCTTTGATTTTTGGAACAAAGGTGTCATTTAAGTGCCATTTTGAAGGAGCCCTCTTTAACCACTTTGTGCTCAGTGATTCTGCTGGTAAAGCAGATGGATGCAGGTCCATTCTCTGGCCCTGAGACCTGCAGAAAGGAATGTGCTGTGCCCATGCTATAACCCCAAAGCTGCGGTTGTACCAGGATTCCTGTGGGGAGCAGAGATCTAGATGCAATACCAGGAATTAATATAAAAGTATTTTCTGCCTAATTCTGGAGAAACAATGCCAGTGAAACCACCTGTAGCTACCAAGTTACTATTACTGATACAGCACATGAAAGAAGCCCATTCTTCTATCCAGTGACAGCTCTGTCTGTGCCCAGAATCACAGAACCACAGAATCATTTAGGCTGAAAAAGACCTAAAGATCATCGAGTCCAACCATTAACCCAGCACTGCCAAGCCCACCACTAAACCACGTCTGTCAGTGCCACGTTTCCACGTCTTTTAAATACCTCCAGGGATGGTGACTCCACCACTGCCCTGGGCAGCCTGTTCCAGTGCTTCACAACCCTTCTGGTGAAGAAATTGTTCCTAATCTCCAATCTGAACCGCCCCTTATGCAACTTGAGGTCGTTTCGTCTTGTTCTATCACTTGTAACTTGAGAGAAGAGCCCGACCCCCACCAGGCTTCACCCTCCTGTCTGGGAGCTGTAGGGAGTGATACATTCTCCCTGAGCCTCCTTTACTCCAGGCTAAACACTCCCAACTCCTTCAGCTGCTCCTCATCAGACATGTGCTCCAGACCCTTCCCCAGCTCTGTTTCCTCTCTGGACACGCTCCATCCCCTCAATGTCCTTCCTGGATTAACAGGTCCAGTACTGGACACAGCACTCGAGGTGTGGCCTCAGCAGTGCCCAGCACAGGGGGACAGTCACTGCCCTGGTCCCACTGGCCACACTATTGCTGGTACAACCCAGGTGCCATTGGCCTTCTTGCCCACCTGGGCACACCTGGCTCACGTTCAGCTGCTGTCACCAGCAACCGCAGGTCCTTCTTCACTGGGCAGCTTTCCAGCCACTCTGCTCCCAGCCTGTAGCACTGCAGGGGTTGTTATGCCCCAAGGGCAGGACCCAGCACTTGGCCTGGTTGAACCTCGAACAGTTGACCTTGGCCAGGTCAACAGTTGATCGATTCAGCCTGTCCAGATCCTTCTGACGAGCCTTCCCACTCTCCAGCCGATCAGCACTCAAGCCCAAACCGGTGCTGTCTGGGAACCTACCGAGGGTGCACTCGGTCCCCTCATCCAAACCATCTTTAAAGACATAAACAGAGCTGGTCGCAGTGCTGAGCCTTGGGGAATGAAATTTATTAAATCTAACAACTAGGCCTTCCCCTTTAAGTTAACCTCAGACTATCCTATTATTTTCTGCAGGACTACACACAGAGCTGGAGCAGGTCCAAAAGGTACCATTGTGTTATTTAGCCCCAACTCTGCCTGGCTGGTTCAGTAATAAATTCAGGAGCTATATCATATTTGATATGAGCTTTTTTTTCTGCTGCAGGAGGAAGGCAGAAAGTGTAAAGCTGGAGAATTGCAAAGAATGCCAACACTTTCAAAATCCTGTAACAATATCCACACATTATTTGTTCTTGCAAATAGTCGAATTGTTCATAACTGGCCACAGTTCCTAGCAAAGACTAATGCTAAGTTTTTCCAGGGCCAGATTTGCAGTAGGTATTCTCTGGGGTTTACCCCTGCTGTCCTGGATGATTTTTTTGTGAAAAATAAAAAGTAACTTTTCTATGCATGGTACAAGAAATTTCTAAAAATTATTTGAAGTGCTCAGTGTTTATTCTTTAGAACAGCTAATACTTCATGAGTATAGGTATTAGTATTTATTAATTTTCAGGTAGAAATAACACTGTCGTCATTTGAGTGCAGCATAGTGTGAGGGGGATTTGAACTTGAAAAAAAGCATCTCCATTATAGCAATTCTATATATGATTTTTATAATCATTAATTTTTTTATTTGTGTCCTTGTGTTATTGTAGCAGACTACTTTAGAGAGAAAGGTAGCTGAATCAGCAGAAAATTTGGACTTCATCAGCCTCAAGAGTGCTCATTAGGATATGAAGTATAGAAGTTTGAAACTTTAAAGTTAAACAAGAAACTGCTGCTTTCCTCAGCATTCCAGCTGCTGAGTTCCCTTCAGCTCTTTCAAGAAGACTTGTGGGCTTGCTGCTCATAAAAGGATTACCCTATGCATCTGCCCTCTAAGTTTCTAAACTGAATTGAAAGTAATGTCTTCAATATTTGGTTTAAGATGCTCTGCTTTATCTTTCTAATGCTGTCTTTTAGCCTGTTTCCAGATAACATAATTATTAATCTCACTAAGCAAAGTAAGTTTTCTAATGACATTACAGCTATGCAGGGCACCACAAGACTCAAGGGACAAAGGAAATTCCTATACTAACACATTTTCAGACTGTTCTGTACATCTTTGAATAATAAAATATATTTTTATCATGTGAATTTGCATTATCAATGACTGCAACAGAAAGTTATTTTAAACTGCAGTGGATTGCAAAGTTCTCTGGGGACAGTGGAGGAGGGACAACGTCACTACCGGGACTGAATCAGGCTGTGTGTACTATAGACCAGGCTTCATGACCTTTTCATTTTCAGAAACACATCAATTATTAGCACTTCAAGTCATGTGAGAACTAAAGAATTTTTAGCTATACTTGATTCTAAACGTTCTCTGTTTCAAAGAAGAGTTTAAAAGCATGAATCCAAAAATCTCATTATTACTGGAAAAATAGCCCCAGAAAAATCCTACACATATGAGTTACCATTTAACAGTGTGAAGTGTCAGCTTTATTCCCTGACAGCTCAAACACTCAAGAGCTTGTGACTAGGACACAGAGAAAGGCGTGATCTGATCCTTCTGCAAAGCTCATGGAGATGGCATCGGGCTTTTAGAACAGTAATGATTCTCATGCCAGACCATCAGGTAGAAAGGCAGAGAGCTGGCAGGTGGGAACCAGCGAGCTCCAAACGCCGCTGTCCCCCAGGAACTGAGCCCAGGGCAGCCTCCCCAGCGGGTTTATGGCATCAGGGCTGGCACAGCTCCCACACCCTCAGTGCCAGTGGAGTAAATCAAGTCTGAGACACTCAGAATTCTGAAACCAAAGTATCTGCTCAGCTGGAGCACGAGCCATCACACACACACTGGCACAGCCATGGGCAGTAGGCCAAGCTTCCCCATGTGCTGGGGTGGCAGCTGATCTCTGCTGCAAGGCCAAGCGGGAAAGCAGATTTCTGTGCCAACCCGGGGAATAATCCAGGTCATTCGTAGAAATAATGTTGAGCTCTGCTAATATTTCTGACTCCTCATATCTGTCACTCCAAAGTAAAACAGCCTCGCCCTGTTCCTCCCCTTGACCTGCTGGGGAGTAGCCGAGTGCGAGGGCAGAGCGGGGAGAGGAGGAGCTGGGATCGGACTCTGTTCCCGAGGACATGCTGGGTTTGTTCCGGGGCACAGGTTGTCCCTCCTTCTTTATAGGAAAAAGGTGAGCTCGGGAGTGGGCTCGGGAGCCACACAGCTTCTTAAAATTGTTGTTTTCTGCCACTGCTGGCAGATCAGAGAGCTTGAAATGGCCGGAAACTTGTGTTTCAGTTCCTGTGGTTTTCTGTGCATTTAAGAGTAATGTAAATATTCGGGTCCTCTCGGGTTTTTTGTTTTGTTTTAGTTTGGTTGGGTTTTTTTCTTGGTTTTTTTTTTTTTTTTTACATTTTTGTGGGCTGCTTCTAGCAACAATGACAATAATTTATAAAAAAGCAGGTTAATGAACTCTGATGGAAGAGGGACAAAAGCTTCTTTCACATCTTATTTTTAATTGACTAAATTTGGAACCAATTAAGACAGCAGAAACAATTGTTATGGGGTGGTATCAGGTGGGCTTCCCATTGAATTTTATTGCTGATACAGGCAAATTTTGTGGGACTGGATTAAATGGTTCATCTGAAAACAACTAATAGACAGCCTAAGAAAGAAAAGCCTTTACATTGCATTTTATACGAATAATTGGAAGTGCTTATTCACCATAAAATAGCCATAGAGCACCACCCCGTGGGGATTGCCACCCCTGGGGTTTCAAGTTGTTTATCACTCCACATTTGCATTCTCACCACAAATAATTAGGTATGCATTTAGCTTTTCTTGTGCAGACATCAGTGATTTTTACAGAGGGCAGGGTGGTCTGTCACTCAGTCCTGGTTACTTGAAGAGGCTCCGGCCTGCAGCCCATCCTGTGCTGCATTCAGTGCAGTACCAGCTCTCAGGAAATAACACAGTTGTTCCCATTGTGATTCCCTCTCCTTCTCATCTCCTTCCACCCAGGACCCAGGGAGCAGAGAGAAGACTGTTCCACATTTGATTTTACCAGGCAGGAGGAGGCTTGACAGCTCAGCCCACCTTAACAGCTGCTGGTGCCAAAAGGATCCCAGGAATAGCATCTGAGGAGGTACCTGAAAGACTCTGGCAGCAGTGAGATCCTGTACCACCGCAAATCAGGCACACAGGAATCACTTCCTGAGGCAAGGGAAATAAATAGGAATTTTAAAAACAATTTGTTACCTTTCATTACTGAGATTTTTCCACTGCATGTAAGTGGGCCTGCATTCATGCAAGATTTTTTTCAGGGGTTCTTTTGTTTGTTTGGGTTTTTTTTAGAGAAAATGTTTGCAGCCTATTTTGATTGCCCAGGAGGCCCAGAAAATCTCTATATGAAAGAAGTGATGAAACCAGATCCAGGAGAAGGAGAAATTCTTATGAAGGTCTCTGCCAGTGCTCTGAATAGGGCCGACTTACTCCAGGTATGTGTATGTTAAGCAGATTTATGCACCTAAAACCAACACATTTTTCAAGCCCCTCTGTGAAGTCTTGACAGATCTGATGAGCTAAGAGAGTTTGGACCTGGTGAGCATTTGGATAGGAGAATTCATAGGGCTGAAAGAAGAGATGTTTGTTGATTCAGCAGATAAATGTTTTTATCTGAGTTAGTGCAGTGCTGGGCTGGTGTGGAAAGGCAGCTGCCTTTCAACAAAAAATGCAAAACCAAAGCTCTGGTCTTTCTAGATCTTAGACCCTTTTCTGGGCGTTTGAGATGAAAAGGAAGTGTTCCAGTGGCACAGTTCCAGTGGGAGAAAATTATTCAGATTCACATTCAAATTAATATTTTGAGCTGTAAGCCAGGCTCTGCTAATGGAGACCATCGTACCTCCACAGCAGGGACTGGCCTGGACAAAGGGGACTCACAAATATTTCAATTTACTCTTATTTTAATAATAAAACTTAGGAAGAATAATACTTAGGAAGCAAGAAGTGTTTCCAGAGGACAGAATATCCTCAAATTACTGCAGCATTTGCACAGTGCAAAATCAGGATGAAACAAATAGGAATTTAGGCTGGAGACACGAATGAAATACTGCAGGTCATTACACTCACTGCTGTTTGGCTTTTCCTTGCTTGCCTTCTCTTTTTTTTTTTTTTATTTTAGAGGAGAGGGAAGTACCCTCCCCCCAAAGGAGCAAGTGATATTTTAGGTCTAGAAGCAGCTGGGAGCGTGGCTGGGCTGGGTCCTGGCTGCTCGGGCCGGTGGAAGATCGGCGATGCAGTGATGGCTCTGCTCTCCGGGGGAGGCCAGGCACAATACGTGACAGTGCCCGAAGGCCTCCTGATGCCAATTCCTAAAGATATGACTTTCACTCAGGCTGCAGCCATTCCCGAAGCCTGGCTAACAGCATTTCAGCTGCTCCATTTTGTAGGTGAGAGGCACATTTGCCCATCCATCCCAGCAAAACAGCTCATCTTCCTTTCTGTTACAAAATCCTCTCTTTGTTGCCTCCATCTGAATGTTGTTTGCCTTCAAAGACCTTTTCTCTGTCGCTTTGTTCCTATGGGTCAGAATCCAGTATGCCAGACACAAATCCTTGAATCTTGACCACCTCCCCCCAGTCATGAATTACCCTGCTAATTGCACATTTACAAGGAAGGATATGGAAAGATGGTCAGGTTTCTTTTCATCTGAATTTTTCAGCTTGAATCACTGAATGGTTTGTGTTGAAAGGGGTCTTAATGATCATCTAAGTCCACCCCTCTGCCATGGACAGGGACACCCTCCATTAAGTCTAAATCCGGAAATTATTCCTATGTTCTCCACACAGCTGAAAACACATCTTACTTCTAAGGATTTGGCTTCACTGCATGCATGACCATATCATGAACTTTATCACTAACTGTCTGTGGATCTACAGTAGGCAGCATCTTGTACCTTGTTTAACAGAGACATTAATTGTAGCTCTGAGCTGATTCAGAACAGACAGAAGCCCACACTCTTAATTTTAAAAATGTGCTGCCGAGGTAATAAACAGTAGCACTTGACAGGGTTTTCCTCAGGTGAGAAATATCCTTCTTCTACACTCTTCAGCAGTAGCATCTAAAAGATCCAGTAAGGAACAAGAGTTCCAAACGTAACTTCCCTGCAGACTTGCTTTGAGAAGTGTTGCTTCCTAGGGATCAGTGGGAGGATACTTGGTGCCTCACTTTCAGTAGCAGTCGGTGAAACAAAAATTAATGCAACCGGTAGATGGTGAAATGATTGGTAGGACTGGTCCTTAATATTAGCCAGCATTTCTGGTATTTCTCCATTGCTGAATGCCTGATTTCTGAGTGGGCACATCCTCCAAGTGTGTTTTCTACTGATGGTATAAAAAAGCTGTGACTGCACTTACTTAAGCATCTTGGTCACAGAAGCCCAGGACTGCACACGGCCAAGACAAAGTCCTTCCACTGAGGCTGGTTAAAAGATGTCCTGTCAGAACACTGCGACCTCTGCTACTTCTGGATTTGTCTCTTTTATGAAGGCTATGAAGATGTAAACAAAGCCCAATCAGGGGCATCTCTTTCAACTTCCTCTTCAGTATCTTCCAGGCTGTTCATGTTTTAATCCAAAGGTGATGCCCAAAGGGTGATCACTTTCCCTATGCCCTCCTCCAGGTAAAGTACAGGAGGGTGAGAGAGTGCTGATCCATGCTGGTGCCAGCGGCGTTGGCATGGCAGCCATTCAGCTGGTGAGACTGGCAAAGGCTATTCCCATTGTGACAGCGGGAACTCAGGAGAAACTGGAAGCAACAGCAAACGCTGGAGCAGCTGCAGGGTTCAACTACAAGATTGAAGACTTCAGTGAAAAGGTCTTGGAGTTCACCCAAGGTAAAAACCTCTCTGTGAAAGTGTGAATGAACCTCCCAGCGTGTGCACGTACACTCAGTTTCAGCTATCTCTTGGTGAGGGAGCAGATAGTAGTGACCCTGTTGGCACAACGTGACATCCTGTTCAGCCAGAATGGGCCTTTCCTTTGTTTAATTGTGGTGTTTTCTGCATGGGCTCTCTTTGTCTGTGTTCATTTGGGGCATAAATATTGTGCCTTGTTTTTGCTGCTTCTCCAAGGAACTGTGGGACCAAATCCTCACACTTTGTGTTTGAATCATCACAGAATCATTGAATGGCCTGGTTGGAAAAGTACTGGGTGGGAAAGTACTTTAAAGATCATCCTGTTCTAACCCCCTGCCATGGGCAGGGACACCTTCCACGAGACCAGGTTGCTCAGAGTCCCATCCAACCTGGCCTTGAACACTTCCAGCGATGGGAATCCACAGCTGCTCTGGCCAACCTGTGCTGGGGCCTCACCATGCTTAATTGTTGAACAGTTAGAAAAATGTAGCTTTTCTAAGCATTTGGGGTAGTTTATGCCTGAATCTGCTTATCAGTAACTGATGATTCTTTTTTTGTGCCTGATTCTGTAATTTCTTAAAAATCACTGTGCCAATTCCTAATTTCAGTAGAAAGATTTAAATAAGAATTGCAGGGTTGATTCTGCAATAAACCTATAAATAACAAGGTTTTAGTTTCGCCTGAAATTATCCTACCCTCAATGCAGCTTGACTTCATTGCTGAAATCTCTTCTGTTTCTACTTGAGGTTCTGGAGTAGATATTATCTTAGATTGTGTTGGTAGCTCATACTGGGAGAAGAATCTCAACTGTCTGAATACTGATGGCCGGTGGATTATTTATGGACTGCTGAGTGGAGGTGAAGTCCATGGGGATTTGCTGGCAAGGCTGCTTTCCAAAAGAGCCAGCATCCACACGAGCCTGTTACGGTCCCGAGACAAGGAGGCAAGTAGTGGCTATAAGCAGTGTATGCAGTTTGATCTTAAAATCATCGATAGTTTTGAGAGCTTTCTTTTAAAACCAGTGTTGAACACATCCTTGCCAAAAAAAGCCCCATCTTGAACTGTTACTACATACTTTGGAAAATGTCACAAAATTAAGTTAGAATGTCCTTTGTCTATTTTTATCAAATTTCTCCCTGAATGAGAGTAATGACACCCAGGATTTCTTAATGTGCTTCATGCGTACCATAATTTAGATATTTGGCCTAAGAAGAAATAAAGCTCCAGTGATTGGGCAACTTGATCAAGTCTGAGGAGGGGAAAATAAAAATCTCTATTAGGTCACTTCTCAAAGTAGAAACCAAGGCCATTTGGATGCCTAGTTACCAAGGAAAACTCACTTTATGTGGAAAATTCTCAGATATGATGGTAAAAGACAGGCAGTGCAGAGCTCTAGGGTAGATTCTGTGCATGGTTTAAGACAGGATATTTACAAGAACTTTATCAGTTTGATTTAAATGGTTCTGCACTGAGCTTACACCACTTGCTTTGGAGAATTTCATTCAATTAAGATGTAAAAAATCTAAAAGCTTTCTCCTTGTTTGTAATTTAGAGCTTTCAGGTGTTTTTATCTCCATTTCACTGTGAGAACGTCAGAAGGTGTCTCCTTGAGGGCTGTGTACATTTTAAACGCCGTCCTCAGAGACACCTCAGTCAGGGAAATGATTGGAAATAACCTTGAAGGTGTTTTTTTTTCCCCAGTACAAGGAGCGGCTGGTGAGAGCCTTCATGGAGGAGGTGCTGCCCCATTTTTCCGGAGGGACTTCCCCCGGTCTCCAGCCCCTCGTGGACAGCGTTTACCCCCTGCACGCCATCGCTGAGGCACACAGGGCTATGGAGGAAAACAAGAACATCGGCAAAATCGTCATCGAAATTCCCGTTTGCTTCAAGAAAGGGCCGCTGCAGTAGCTGCTCTGGGACATTCACTGCGGGGGCTGCACTGCGGCCATCCTGCCGCTTCTGCTCCAAACCGGGACCGATTCGTGTGGGTGGAAAGGAGGGGGAAAAGATAAGGATGCGTTTATTAAAGAGGTTCTTCGTGTCGCAATTCTGGCACCGCGGATCGAACGTGTACGGCCGGGCCGGGCCGGGCCGG
>VYZQ01019951.1:2326-28237 GCA_013400655.1 Mystacornis crossleyi
CATGAACAGACTGTCTCAAGGATTGTAATTTCTTGCACTGTCTGTTCCACACTGAGATATAATGGAAGACATTTTTAACTAACACTTTGGATTTAAAGGCAGATGAAAGAAGCAGCACAAAGCCCCTGTGGCCTGTTGATATAAAGGATCAGGGGCAAGGAGGATCCTAGCACTTGGTTCATTCAATGACTCATCATGTAACACTGGGCTCATCATTTGACCCCTTCTTGCTTCAGTGAACTCAAGTAGAGATTAGGGTGAAAAATGTAGGTTCCTATTGGAAAACAGATGATTTATAACAGAGCTTCCTTGAGTAAATACATTACAAAGAAGTGGTAAATCCATAAATTTTACATGTACAATCATAAACAATAGAGTCAATGTCTACAAGAACCTAATTTCTCCTTCATTCTTCAGGTTTCTTTTTTGTCTTACTGTGTTATTCTCACCATAAAACCATGCACATTCATAACAGATCAGCAAATGAGAGTAATGTTTTTACTTTCTGAATTTGTGGCCTGGTAAGTAAAAAGAGTAAAAAGAGATTCCCACTCCTCCCATAAATCAGCAAAGGCAATGACGCCAGTTATATCTACTTCAATATCAAAAGTAAGTTTTACAAAAATTGTTTTGGACAACTGTCTGGACCAAGAAATTTCAGCTGCTGATGGTGTGTGCACATGTGTGTGCTGGAGATGTAGAGAGAAACCTGTTTGCAATCTGTTTTTCAGACATTAGTTTATTTTGTACTTTATCACGTGAGCATGTGGCCCACAAATTGTCTTGTAATGAAGGTAATTTTATTCAGTAACTAACTGTGTGCTCTTCATCTTCAGTTGCTTGCAAAGGAAAAAAAAAACCTCTTCAAAATGAAAGACTAGGGAAAAAAATCAAGTCTCAACAGCATTTGTTGTCTTTGTTTTAAATTTTCATGATTTGGACAGATCTCCTCACTCTTGTTTTATTCATCAAAATGACCATGAAAGCTTTGACTATGAACAACAGAAATATACAAGTGTTCTGCCAGTGTATCAGACAAAAGATCTAAACATATTTTGACAGACTGGCTGCATACAGGGCTAATGGTATAAGAAATGTGAAATGATGGTAAGGTTATGAAATACGGTGAAAAAACACACATCCCATAAGAATTAGGATTCTTTCAAAGTTCAGATGTCAGCCAATTAAATCCTCTGTTTTAATGCTGAGACAAAAAGCCACAAAGATTTCAATGCTATCTCAGAAGAAGGGATTTTTTTACTCCCCTGCTGGCAGCTTGTAGATGCAAAAGGTCTTGATATAGAGAAGGGTGCAAGTATAGCAGCAGCTAAGAAGTCTCAATCAGATAAAGTGACATCTGTGACAGATAGCTCTCTTACACAGGAGTCACTCACACAAGCCTTGCTTGCCTTTCTCACGGGAATGATCCACCACTATTACAGTATCTCTAATGCAGCTACTAACATGAAGTTTTAAACTCATTCACAGTTTGAAACAAGATCACATTTACAGTGAAAAGCCAAAGTCTTAAGTAGCATGGAAACTCAGTTCAGTTTTCCTTATCACTTCTCTTGTATAGCTTTAATCAGGTGTTTTATCTATTAGGGGTTCAAAAAATAGTCTCAGTGAATAGCCATTCATTTCTCCTGTCCCCNGGAAAAGAAAGAAAATTTTGCATATTGGACCAAGGAAGAGGATGCTTACACTAATGATAGGGCAATAAACAATCTACAATATCAGACGAAAATAATATTATTATTTCTATCTGGAAAATAATTTCAAGCAACAGGTGATACACTGTGCAAAGGGCATCCAGGGAAGGATTCTTTATACCAAGTAAATACTACAGTGAAATTTAAATCAGGTTCTTAAAAGAAAATATCTGATGTCACGTTACAGATATGATCAAATAGAGAGGAGGAAGAGATAATAATTTTGAACATGATATTCCTATTGACTGCATTTTAAATAATCTGTACTTGGTTTCTTAATCTCTTCATCTTCAGATATATTTTGGTTTTGCTTTTTTTCTAATTAAAGAAACTTTTTTCTTAATTGAAACAAATCAGCTGTACTCTAAACATGGCCCCATATGTCTCAAAATAAGTGATTTATCTCTCAGACATTGTGCATATATAGTGTTCTTATCAGGATTACTTTCCATGATTTTTTAGTGTCAGTGAAGAAAAACATGTACTTTCAATCACAAAGTTGTAATTGTTCAATTACAAACGTGTACTTACAATTTAAAGTTGCCATTGACTTGCCAAAAGCCTGAAAAAGTCACTAAAAGCACCAATAGTATTACAGATTACACAAAGTATTTACACATTTCTGAAATCAGAATGGCACTAAATATTAATTGTAAGGTTAAAAATATCTGGTCTTCACAGAGAGATACATTTATTAACAACATTTAGATTTTTTTTTTATTCCCTAGAGCTCTTACAAATGCACAAGACACAGTCTCAATACATTCAGGAGCTGCTTCAAAACAGATTATTGATATTCTGACCCACAGCTCTCTTGGAGGATATTGAGTATCAGCTGCCTCAAAGGTTGGCGCCAACCTTCCTCTTCTATGCACCACAAACCAGAATTAATTGCAAATCAATCGAACAAACTACAACTGATCAGTAAACCAATTAGTAATTTTAGCTGTTCATCCTGTCTTCATTTACTGAGGGGAAAGATGTGGGATGAAGGAAAGTGATTTCTAGTTAACATTTACGATTTTTTTTTCACTCTGCTAACAAGGATGTCCTTGTAAAAACATTTCAAGCAGGGACATAGCCAAGCTAGGCAACTCCATCACTTTCATTACACTCTTCTTATAGTTCTTTGGGGTTTTTTTTCCTTCTTATGGTTCTTTTTTTTTTTTTCCCCAGAACTTTCTTTGGATGACAGTGGAGTAAATTTTTACATTTAAATTTTCCAGGTGTTCACCCATGAGTTCACCACTGTTTCTGAATCTATTCAGAACATTTAGAGTGCAAATACCTACTCCCATGTGCATTAACTACTGTTCTGACTCCCACTGGATTACTACATTGCTGTTCGCTGTTTCTAAAATGGGAGGAATCTCTGGCTACCTCTGGAGAACCCATAACTATGCTCTAAAAGGGTTTGTTTTGGTTTCATTGAGATTTGATGTTTCTTTTTTAACCTTGCAAGCAATTCAAGAATTAAATTATTTTTTCTAACAATCTGCATATCACTTGAGTATAAGTACTTTGCAGTTTAAACAAGACTACATTGACTTTATCTTTCTCATTATAGCAAAGTAGGTGATTCTATGGAAAATCCATTCAATTGACTGTATTGTAAGTGGTCAAAATATAACAGATTATATTTTATGCAAAAATATATCTTTTGAGGAAGAAGACCTACCAAAATAAAAGTGTTTAACTGAAGAAGTCAAAGGCAAAAAAACCCCCCTAATCCTAACACCAGGTACATTTCAAGGTCTCAAAGGTTCCCGGAACATCAGAATACGTATACAAAAGAAGTTTTAAGTCTCTTCCTTTACAACAAATAGGTATCCAAGAAATTAAATGTCTAGAATGTTACTAGTAGATTACTCAGTAGGCTTTTTTAGAATTAGTTTTTGTAAGTGTAATTATTTTTTGTGTTGATTGTTTAATTATTAAATTGTGGCTCTTCTTGATAAAACAAAGAAATTTAATCCAGAAATAAAACAAGATTTAACATATGTTCTGGTCTCAGAACACTGTATATAACCCCTAATAAAAAAGAAAAGATACACATATATGTCCAGGGAAACAGTATCTTTTGTGTGAAACTGTCTAATACTGAAAAAGTTGAAAACTGAACTCCAAAAGCCTGACTGATTGTGACAGCAGCACCTTTCACCAGCTGATTGAAATTAACAGTTTCTTTCAGTTATTCTAATTAAGACCAGTGGGAGTTCTGGAATTCACCAAAGGTGTTTCAAGTTGCTCCCTTGTTTAGATGTTGGTGGTATCAGCTTCTACTTTATTGAACAAACAGTTTAGTCTAACTTGAGAACAACTCCTTTCTTAGGGTGCTCTTTCAAGAAGTGCTTGGATTGATACCTTCTATGAGTGCTTCTTAATAGAGAGCACTGCACTTAGTGATGAAAAGGATATAATTTCTGGTGAAAGATTAATACATGGTGGGAGCAACTCTGACAATGTGAGTACAAAACCATTACTGAACAAACAGTCACTAAGGACTCACAGAAAACACTGCTTACCTTTTATAATGACTATACCTTTCTGCTACAAAAAGGCCAGATCTGGAATGTACTCAGTGTGGGGATACCATGACTTTCAGTGCTGAGTCTTGAAGGAGCCTTTCATAGTTTATAATCTGGATGCCTGAGGTTAGAAAAAAGGTTGCATTAGAAAGGAGCACGCAGCAGATGTGAGGAGTATCCTGGGTGTATCTGCAGAAATCTCACACAGTGGACAAGCCTGGATTTCCATGTGCTCTGGGGACTGGCAGTGCCATATTTTTTTCCTTAGCAGTATCCTGTACTTTGTGATGACACTTACTGCAGAGGGCTGCCTTTAAAATGGGGTCAGATGAGGAGAGCCCAGTCTTTTGTTTCATAGTACGGGAGATCCAGCAGGCACCCAAGGATTGCAGGAACAGGCTTAATTCCTAGAACACCCTGGAACTGTGTTTAAACTCCTATCTGTAACTAAAATGCTGTACTCACCAGTCTGGCTGCAACCATGCTCTTGCAACTGCACATGCCAAGCCATGTTTGCTGACCATCAGAACAAACCTGAAAGGGACTGAGGAAAGCATGACTGAGAACCACAGTCTATCCTGCAGCTCTGGTCCACAGACTCTCCAGGGTAACAAATGGCTGCATTTTGGTGTGACTAAACACTCACTTCATTAAATACTCCTCGTGGAAAGTGAGAAAGTACTTCAAAATTCTACATCTGAGTGAGTCTTGCCCAAGGTTATTACGCATGATGCATCTGCTGCATAACTGTAATTTTACAGCTATTATATATGACAGTTCTTCCATGCTCAGAGTTTAATTTGGTTATTAGATATATGCCTATAAATTTCAGACGTTCTTCTTAAATGGATTTCAAGCACATTAGGAGTCATAAATTAAGAGCTACTGTATTTGAGATAAAACTTTAGTATTGAATTTTTCTTGCAAAGTATTCAAAATCTACTAATTTTGTCTTCATTGCTATGAAATAAATGGTAGTAGAATCATAAGTCATTTCAGATAGTCATTTATATGGTGTCATTCAGAGAATGATGTATTATTTGACTTTCATTGAAGAAGTGAAAAAAATCTCTTGAAATAAAAGTTGTATAGTGGGTTGGTTGGTTCTTTGTTCTTCCTTGGGAGATTAATGGGCCATTTAACTGAAAGATGCATATGTTGTATTTAATCTTTTTTAATGTAATTATTACAGGGGAGGTGGAGGGTTTAGACATTTACAAAGACAAAATTGTCCTGTGCTTCTAATGTAATTGCAGGAGCAATGAATTTGGTTCAATTTTCTGATATATTTGGGCAACTTAAACGATGAATGTTTTTAATATATTTGCTGGTATTGTTCTTGTTAAGATCTGTTTGTGTAGTGCATATACATATACTCTTGATGGGTTTAATCCTTGTAATATTTCTCACAGTCCTTATTCTTATAGGCACTATGCAGAGGAGAGATAGCTCATGAGGTTACCAGGCCTAATTCCCACAATCTGGGTTCTCTTCCTAGAATTTCCTGCTCTAGAATTCCTTTCTGACCTTGACCAAACACATCTGTATCCCATGTCTTCTGCTTGGGTCTTCGTCTCTTCTTGGTATTGTCTTCAATTTTTATTTCTGGCTGACCACTGACCCTGAAACTGCCCTCACCTCTGCAGATCTCTATTAGAAGCATCACGGCTCTACCTGAGAAGGCTGTAATGTGCTGTATGAAAAGCTGTAAACCTGAAGCTCAGTGTTTCTGAACTGTGTATTTGTGCTCTGCTTCACTCCCTGTCCCTGAGCGAAGCTGTGGGTGTACCACCTGGTGCCGAGACAGCCCAGGCATCCACCTGCGCTCAGGCCAGGCACACCAGCGGGCGGGAGGAGGCAATACCATGGTATTTGCATGGACACATTGAGAGTGGACACACCACATATCTTGACTTCTTGTTTTCTTCTTCACAGAGAGATCCTGGAAGGGAGGAAGAGTAGCTGTTCATGTAAACCCAGGGGTGTCAATACCAGTCTTCTGGCCCAGAATCCAGATGTCATGTCCTGTACCTAAGTTTCCTTGCACTGTAAATTAGTGACCTTGCCTATAAATGTTATTGGGAACATTTGAATCATCATTCAGAGCTTTCCTAGGTATGAGCAGCACTTGGGTCAGGCTAGAACTCTGCCAGAAGGCTTACTAGCAGCTATATGGGAGTGGGCTGAGATCATATCCAAATCCCATTCAGTTTCCTGAAGCAGGCAGACAACCAGCTTCCACAGGAAGGGAGTGGGACACCTGAGCTACCAGCATAGCAGCAGAGGAGAAGGAAGGACTCAAGAAAGGGGAAGGACGACAGGTATCCCCACATATGGACTTAGCACCGCGTCACTGCTGACAGGGATAATAAAATGTATATTGTTCCTGATCTGTGACAAATGCTCATAATAATTTACATATGTTTACAATAACAAAAATTAGGTGAATTGTATGCTTTGCACTTGATATCAGCTGGTATAGATGGATCATGATTGACTTTTACAGCAGCCACTCAGAACTGCCTTGTCCTCTCACTAAAATAGTCCATCTCCATAAATATTATAGATTATTTTTTTGTTATTACCTAATTTTTCCCTGCTCCCCAAAAAAGTATGTTTTCTTTCCCAATTTTTTACCCACATAAATATTCTGTGTGAGGCACTTCCCAACTGAAAACCCTTCAGAAGTAGCTCTGTTCCCTGAAGAGGTCGATTCTTTCTCCAGCAACACCTATGTTGATAAAAAAGGACTCCTGTGCTCTAGTTGGAAATATTTTCCCAAAATGAGAGGACAAGTGGCTCAGATCACAGAGGCATAACTATCCCCACAGGAAGGTAATATATATATACATATGTTACCTATATTCAAAACTGCTGTTAAAAAAGCAAGCTGGATTAACATGGAGTCAGCTTCTTTCAGCAGCGGGGTAAAAGCAGTTCTAAAGAGACGAAATACTTAAAGGCAATTTCACAAATACTGAAAATTTCCAGACTTACTGGTCCTGTCACATTTAATTTAACTGATGACATAAACACTAGGCAGGGTTACACACAATTATTTTATGCTTTTTTGTGAACCTCAATTCTTTTCTCTATTATACTCTTTAGCACTTACAATTGCCTTGTGAACTGAAGTGAAATGCATCATTAATCCCTGAAAAGCACCTTGTGTTTAATTATTTAGACATGTAGGGAGATTAGGCCTCTTAAGACAGAAGTTCTTTTCAAATAACATAGTCTTAATTTGCTTCTACTTTCTCCTATTCTTTCTTTCTATTGTCAGATTTTGGAGATTTTTACGGTCATATTTTTATAGTTATTCTGCATTGTTATTAAATTCACAGTGGGCCTTAAAAAGTCCTTCTAATGGGATGTATTTTTCAAGGCACTGAATGTAAATTCCCAGAAGAAATTTAGCCTTTTTTCAAATATGCGATAGGCTTTTCTCCTACCCAATTGGAAGTGAAATCTTAAATAACTTCACATATTTGGTGGTATAAAAATGTCTTATTCTTTTAAACAGTGGAATGAATTGTAACAGTTTTCTAAATGTCTTTCATTTACCAAGGAGAGGTAATAACCACATCATTTGGAATTCATCTTAGAGTTTCCAGATTTCTCAAGAAATCGTTAATTGATCAACCTGAAATCATTCATGGTGATGAGTATATTTAACCTAGTTCAGAATGGTTTTCAAATTTTCAAAGCAAAAGATGTTTTTTGGTACTTTATTTTCTTTTTGGTATTCAAGTCTAAAAATTTTTATGAAGAAGAAGGATTTTAAACCCCAGGGTTTAAAGAAAAGAAAAAAGGGTGTCAAACTTTCTAACACTTACATATCAGAAAATGTTGCTCTCTTATTCATAGGACCAAAGGTTTAATTTTGCCATGTTCATTACTTGATGGAGAGCTGATAAATTTCAGTGAGCTTCTCCACTGTGATATCTCAGACCTGACAGGGTATCAGTATGTTAGATTAAGTTGCATGAAAAGTTGAAGAGGTATTCAATTAAAGAAGGATTGAAGAACTGTCATACACTTAATGCTTGTTGACACAAGAGTAATTTTTCTTTTCTTTTATTTTTTTTCCCCTTTAAATAGGGCCTGTCAAACAACTATGATAGTCTTTTTTGATAAGATTCCAGTTTGGTTGATAAAGATAACTACAGAGACATAAAAGGTGTAGACTTAACAGTTTTTGTGTTAATATCACATGACATTCTGCTTGAAAAACTAGCATTATGCAGTATCAATAAAACACATATTAAAAATTGGTTATTAGATGGTTTTCAAAAAGTATTTATCAAAGGTGAATCATTGTCAAATGAGGATTTTGCACTGGGATTCCACAAAGACACAGTGCTACTCAACATTTTAACAAATGATCTGCAAGTAAATGTAAAATCCCTGCTCTTAGAATTTGAAGATGACACAAAAATGATACACTTTTAATATTGATGAGGACAGGCAGCCATAATTAGTCATCAAGTATACTGGGACAACTCATGTATGTGTTTTAATACACCCAAGGATAAAGTTGTCTGCCAACGAATAGTGAACACAGGCAGCATCTTCATGAGATAAAGTTTGATTCTACAGTTATTGTGACTGTGGAAAAAAATCCAGGATCTATGGTAGATGAGACCTGAACACAGCTATAGCAAGACTGAATTTGTGGATAACTACATGAAAACAAAAGGTAGTGAACCAGAGAAGATACTGTAGAAGTACACTGTAGAGGTTATCATATAGAGAAAGAACTCCTAAGAGGTCTGTCTGTTTAACTTCACAGAAAGAAGATTGAATAGTAATTTGATTAGAGGTTGGAAAACAGATATTAGTGATATCTTAATCTAGTTGGTAGAAGTACAATAAAAAACAGTAGCTGGAAGCTGAAACCAGACATGTAAAGTGGAAAAAAAACTAAGAGTGTAAAAAAGACTTCAGCCATTTGAAAAATCATAGAAGTGATGGAGTTTTCATCTCTTGATTTTTTGATTGAAGTCTGATTGGAAAGGGTTACTGAATATTCTCTGAGCTCTGTATATTTTAATCCACATTAATTATCAGAATATTATTTATCATATGTTCTTGCCATAAAACCTATGACCATTACACCCATTAGGTCTTGCCTTAGTGTGAGTTGTATAATATTGAGGTGTTTAAAATCAAACACTAGAGACAGAAATGGAAATTTGGCTGAAGTCTTCAATCTGAGAGTGATTTATCCCTTCTGTCTCTTCTAGAACAAAAATCATATCCAACAAAGTAATTCTGCTGGATACATACTTAAATGTTTATGATTTGCTCAGTCATTAAAATGATCACAGATACTCATAGAGTGGTAAATTCAAACAGGAGACTTCAAAGAAGTAGGAAATTAAAATGAAGAGTTTTTTTGAGCACAGAGGGCCTGCCAATCCCAAGATATTAAAATTGTGTACCTTTGATGTTTATAGAAAAATAAGTTCTTGATTACCTTAATTAAAAATGACTGATGGGAACCTTGATTTGAATAGTAGTTCATATGATGAGAGATTTCAAAACGGCTGGGGCAGGTCTAAAATGCATTTATTTGGTTTTGCTGCTCTGTGTTGTTTATTTATTCTTGGTCTGTCTGGCAGCAATCACAGAGATTTGAATGCTTATATGAAACACTGAGACAGCAGAACATCTGATTATGGGTGATTTTCAACACCTTCCGAGGCCAGCCAGAGCATCCGAAGGAAGAGCTTAGATGCTGTGTATTTAGGAAACCTATTCATTCATTGCTTATACTGCACTTGAGCTAGGACAAGAATATTAGCTCAACACTTAAAGAACAAGCCACAAATCTATGGGAATGGGTGACATGCGTCCCATGGTCCTGAAGGAACTGGCTGATGTTGTTGCCAAGTCACTCTCTATGGTATTTGAAAATTCATAGTGCTCAGGTGAGGATCCCAGTGACTGGGGAAAAGGAAACATGGCTCCTGTTTTTAAAACAGGGGGGAAAGGAAGACCTGGGAAACTACATACCTGTCACATTCACCTCTGTGCCTGGGGAGGTCATGGAGCAGATCGTTATGGAAACAGTGTCAAGGTGCAGGCAGGGAGATTATCTGAGGCCACCAGCATGGTTTCACCAAGGGCAATTTGTGCCCCACCAATCTGGTGGCCTTCTATAGATGGAGTGACTGCAACGATGGACAAAGGAATGATGTCGTCTCCCTAAACTACTACAGAAGGTTTCCAACAGAGTCCCACATGACACCATTATTACCAAAGTGGAGAGACAGGGATTTTAAGGGTGGGCTGTTCTGTGGATAAGGAATTGTCTGGATAAGCACATCCAGGGAGTTGTGGTCAATGGCTCCGTGTCCAGGTGGAGGCTGGTGATGGGTGGTGTCTGTCAGGGCTCTGTCTTGCCAATATCTGCCTGCCAATATCTTTATCAGTGACATGNAGAGAAGACCCAGATGAGGCCACAAAGATGATCGGAGTGATGGAGTAACTGTCCTACAAAGGCAGGCTGAGAGTTGGAGTTGATCAGATTTGAGATGAGAAGGCTCAAGAGAGACCTCATTGTGACCTTGTAGTACCTTAAAAAGTACTTATAAAAAGAAGGGGGAAGGACGTTTTACAAGGGTAGATAGTGACAGGACATGGGGCAATGGTTTTAAAATAAAAGAGAGCAGGTTTAGGTTAAATGTTAAAAAGAAATTCTTTACTCAAAGGGTGGCAAAGCACTGGAAGAGGTTGCCTGGAGAAGTTGTGGATACACCATCCCTGGCAGTGTTCAAGGACAGGTTGGATGGGGCCCTGAAAAACCTGACCTAGGGAATGACATCCCTGTCAATGGCAGGGGGGCTGAAACTAAAAGATTTCTAAGGTCCCTTCCCTACCCCTCTACCCTCATATAATTCTATGTTTGACTGAATTAAGGACACAAATTTGTAAAGGAAAAGAATCAAACGCTGCCAAAAAGCACAGACTACTGTTAGTCACTGCAGGCTCAGCAAAGGACATGGCAGATATGTTTTGAAGATGTATTCATGATGAGCCAGGTGACCTCTCCTGAGACCTGTATGATGGTTTCCTGTAGGAGTTTGGCAAAGTCATTTTCATGTTTGACACCTTTGATCCATAGGGTGCTAATACTTCTACATGTCCTACAGACCCTTCTATTGAGCTCGCACCAGGAATGTTAGTTTAGTTTATAAGCAAGTCTAGAAACAGACAGGGCAAGAGGCTTCTCAGGAGTTACAGCTGAAGTTGCTCCAGTAGATATAAAATACAGAAACACTCACTGAAGCAAGGATATCAACAGGTGTTTTTTAGATATAATTACAATAGAAAAAGCAGAATCTAAGCTTTGCATTCATTCTCTTTTCAGAGCCCCTAGTGCTAGTGAAATTTCCTCTACAAGATAGTAGTCAATGCTTTACAAGTATTTCTTATGCTGGTTTTGGGAAGTAAGTTAGATACATTAGATGCCAAACTAGATATTACAGTTACCTCTCCATCTTGTTTTATAGTCAGTTAATTACTTTAGTAAATAATAGGTGATGAGGAGGTAGAATGCATCACATTCAGCATCTTAATTGTTGAGTGACTAATGAAGGAACACTTTCGCATCATTTCAGATTGAATTTCCAGTGAAGGCCATAAGGTCTGCACCTGTCACCACCAAACCAAGGTTAGTTACTTCACCTGTGAAAGAAAGCCAATGCAAGATGCTATTTCACACCAGGCAATCTGAATACACGCTCTGTTTCAAAAATATAAAGTTTCTTTTATGAATTACCATTGAATTTAAATCCTTATACTTTCCCTCTTAAGGAGTGGCCATTCCTACGTCTTGCTACATCCAGAAGCACTTTACACAAAATGTATTCCCTTTTATTTTATCAAGATAAAATAGCATAAGTTATTAATTTTCTTTAAGGTTTTCTTTGCCCTTTAATTTATTTTTAATTCCTTGGGCCTAGAATATGTACAACAACAAAATTACTGGAAACAGCGCTGGGAAACTTTATTAAAAGCAGCATTTTTCAATTCAATTCCTAATGGTTTCTGTGTAATAATGGGTACTTGCCTGAGAAGATGAGTCTTTCCTCTTCTTCCTATCTGCCACAGTTAAATTACATATAATTATTACACAATTACAGGTGTGCTATCTTCCTTTGCAGGATAATGATTGGCGTGGCTTAAAAAAACCTGCAGGTATTTAGGTAAAACAACCTGGTAGGTCAATTGCTAAAGTACCACAAGAAATTATCCCACATATGTGCTGAACTGAAGAGGTGCCTCCCGTGGGGGAGATGGGCATAGGTGGACACTTGGCAGGGCACGAGGTTTCCCTCTCCCTGTTCCCTTGGTCATATGAACCCCAAATCCTGTGCCCTATTGGTCACTTTGAATGTAGCCCGCGGGAGTCCTGCATTTAGTGGGGGTGTTCACGGGATTCTCAGGTAGTTGTTCTCAGGGGCAGTCGTTGTGGGAGTCTCTGCCAGGTCCCAGCCACGTGCAGCTGGGAGAATAAAATCTGAAAACATCTATCAAATATCGTCTCCTTGATTCTTCCACGGGCCAAGGCTGCCTCCAGGGATGGTTGCAGGAAAACCCCACTGCAACATAATGGTGGAGAATGTGGGCAATTTCAGTGATCCCTGGACCTCTGGAGACAGCCTAAGAGAAACAGCCAAGACTTTGAAAAATCTTCATAAATCTTGTGAGTACTTTTGTTTCACTGTTTCCTCTCGGACTGTGGAAGAACTGTGGGAAGAATCATGGCTTTCTGGGCCACAAAGGGACATTTATATCAAGCTTGAAAAAATCCTCGAACAGCAATTTTCAAATTTTAGTTTATCTCAAGCAAAAACGGAACTGAAACACTTCCTGGAATGGCTGTTTAAGAACTTTTTCGATGTTTCCTGGGACTTTATTCTTACAAAAGACTTTTGGGAAAAGGTCTGGGCAGAATTAATTTCTCAGTCGATACATGTGCCAATGGAAGACTTTTTCCGTGAATATTACCTAATTACGGAGGTTGTTCAGCACAATGGCTACTGCGGGACCACGTGGTGCTCCAATCATGTGCCTGGAGGCAGCGCGGGTCCTGCTGTGGGCTCTGCCACTGCCATACGCGTGCGATCGCACGACCCGACCCCGCTGTGAGAGAAGGCGAGGTGGCTGCCACAAGCAGGCGGGGAGCTGCGAGCTGTGGCCCCAGCAGGCGAGGCTCTGAGTGGTGGCGGTGCAGATGTGGGGGAACCAGCATGGGGAAGCGGCTGAGCCAATGGCATGGGGTGCACTGTGCTGCAGCTGGTGCAAGACAGAGTGTGGCGTGGAAAAGCAGAGCCAGCCGGCAGCGGCAGCCGGGTGGGCGGCAGTGCAGAAGGGCCGATGCCGCGCTGCGGTGGTGCGCACAGAGCGGAGCGGTGGAGCGGCCCAAGAGGCCCCGGCTGCCCCAGTCTGGCCCCGGTGGTGAAAGCTGGAGCAGCGAGTGAACGCAGCGCGTGCAGAGCGGCGTGGCCCGCCCCGGCCCGGCCCCTGCGGTCCCAGGTGTGGCCCGCAGAACTCCCCCACTCACGCCTCGGAGAAGCCAGCATGCAGGCAGCTCCGGCAGCCGACCCAGCGCGGGAGTGATGAAAGAAAGTGGCGGAACCACGCTGAACCAACGGCCACATAAACACGTAATAGAAAAAGTCTTAGCAACAAAAATGACGGGAATTGTAAAATAGTTTAATGTGAGAGATAGTTATGGTTTCATAAAAAGAAGAGACAACAAGGAAGACGTATTTGTTCATCGTACTGCCATTGAAAAAACAACCCCCGAAAATTAATTCCTAGCTTAGCAAAAGAAGAGCAAAAGTGGTAGTTTTTAACATAATTCAAGGAAAAAGGGTCCGCAAGCGGCCAACATAACAGGACCTAAGGGAGCTCCTGTAAAAGGCAGTCAATATTCTCCAGATTGCGGTGATCCCAAACAGTATTCTCCTTATAAACTCCCCCTACAGCCTCCCTTTCCCCATCCTGTTTTTCCCTTCTCTTATCCTCAGTTTATGTTTCCACATATTCCTACCTCATTTCTCCCTCCATGGCTTGCCTCCCAAACCCATGTTTTTCCATCCCAAATACCCCAGAGTGGGTTAGAGGGGGGAGGAAGGGACGGAGTGGGAAAGAAATGAACCATCGTTGTTTGAAGTTCCACCAGGTACAGGTAAAAAGAAACCTCTCCTGCCTCAGTTTACCCAAATGTGCTCAAAACCCCTCCATCTCTCTCCTGCCAGCTCTGGAATGCTCCAGAAAAATTCTGTTTGAACACTGGGGACTCCAAGGGGGGCATTGCATTCTTTTGAAATTGTTTTTGTGATTGTGTGCCTATTTGGTTGTTTCAAATGATGTGCTTTAAAACCCTTGAGAGAAACCTTCTTAATTAAAACCAAAGGGTGAGGTGAAGAGGTGCCCCCCATGGGGGAGATGGGCATAGGTGGACGCTTGGCAGGGCACGGGGTTTCCCTCTCCCTGTTCCCTTGGTCATATGTACCCAAAATCCTGTCCCCTACTGGTCACTTTGAATGTAGCCCGCGGGAGTCCGGTACTTAGGGGTTGTTCACAGGACTCTCGGGGAGTGTTCTTGGGAGGAGTCATTGTGGGAGTCCATGCCAGACCCCAGCCATGTGTGGCTGGGAGGAATAAAATCTGAAAACATCTATCAAATATCGTCTCCTTGATTCTTCCACGGGCTAAGGGTGCCTCCAGGGATGGTTGCAGGAAAACCGCACTGCAACACTGAACAATCTTGTCAGCTACTAACATCATAGCTATAGCTCTAAAGATGGAAAGAAAGAACTGTTTGCTTAGAGCTGTTTATTAGCATGCAACTAATGAAAGAAAAAAAAAACTTTTGCCTATAGTTTATCTGATAAAAATGTGTTTTCTCTTTAAAATATTAGGACTACATTATTCACTATTTTTAACTGAGAGATGTCTTGATCCACCAATAATCTCACTCGCCAATAATCTTATTGGGTTTAACTTTGATGGTCAGTATGCATGGCACATAAGTAATGGATGGATAGCAGAAACGAGTTGGTGCCATATTGTCTAAGATGCCAAACTGATAATTCAGAACCAAGTCTCTGGTACTAATCTTCCTGACTTAACAACTTTTCATTCATATATGTTGCATGGGAAAACTGAGTTTCTTTGTATGCTTTCACTCACCAGATATCCACTCAAACTTTTACCTGATGGTTAAGTTTCAAAGCCAGTACTATGCTGCTTAGATTGGACTTCACTCACAGAAGAGAAGAGACAGAAACAGTGTTTTTACTATTATCTTTTGTACTTTAGATTTCTAGGTAACTGCTACTTATCCATTATGTAACTCCTACCAATTATAAAGCAACCTGGCCTGTTTGTGACGTATATTTTTATATCACCTGATTTCCCTACAATATATTTCAGAAACATTTGCCCCAGCAGTATTGTCAGAATTTGAAAGCCTTCCTTTTGCTTGTATTTCATGTACAATAAGTTTCCTTTACATCATGCTTGGAGTTTTTTTAGCTCCTTTTAATTGAAAGGGCTAAGTTATTTTTAAATTCCTTTTTTAAAAATTTTTCTCCTTCATAATGCAATGCATTTTGATTTTTTAAAGATACTAGCAGTCTTTGTCAATGAGGTTAAAAATTCCTGATATTGGAAGGCTACTCAGTACTTACTGGGAAAGAAAGAACTTAGAAAATACCTTTCCACAATACAATGAAACTTTATCATCACGCTGCAGCTTGAATAAAACAGACAAACAAAAAGATAGAGTCAGTACAAAGTTACACCCACCCCCCAAATATTTTAGTAGCTGCTGCCACCTGTAGCTACCTCATTCTAATTCAATACCTCTACCATGGAACTGTTGAAAGGGTGGATAACTTGATACTGTGTCAGTCTGCAGGAAAGAAGGAGTAGTGGTTGTAGCCCAAACACAGAGCCTAGTATAGGGGAGAAGACTTATTGTTAGTTCCAAAGGATATGTCACTTTTCTGTGAATCAACTATGTGGATCCTCTAAAAAGTCAGGTTTTTATTGTCAGGCAGTCAAATAAAAGCACAGAAACCTGTGTACCAGGTATGCGCAGCTGTATCCATCTCACTCCAGATTCACTGCATTTTCCTATTTTAATCCTTTCTACACCACAAACACAGCTATGGCAGGGGATCCCATTACAACCCAGATGACCCCTCTTGGTTAAAGCACAGTTCAAGCTGTCTAGTTTCTTATTATCTAGCATTTGTGTTTAGGTGAACCATAAGGCCCCTGAGTGCAAATTCTTTGTAATAGGAATGAAAAAAGGAATGAAAAATGATCTATATGTCCTAAAAAGAGATGTGTTCACACTGGGTCTGTCACCACAGTGACTCCGTAGCACATCAAGTCATTAGACCTTGCACTGTGCACAAAGCTGTAACTGTGAGCATTGATCAAGATTTCTTGTATTTATAGTCACTTTTACTTGCAGCTACCCAGACTTTTGCACTTACTGGACACAGAAATCCCACCTACACTGCAATGCACAGCTGCATTTTAAACACGTGAGACAACAGCATGTTTTCTTTTCTTGTCCAGTAACCAAAGAAGATGCTTTTGCACTAAGAATACAGAATGAAAAGGGAGCTCAAAAGAGTGTAAGAAAAGATACAGCCATTTGGATTTGAAGGTACAGAATGTTATAGAGTGATAGCAAAATTTATGATGCAAAATTATGTTTGATAAGGACATCTAGGTTCTGTGACAGATTTAGTATTTAGTTCCACAACTGAAGTTCAAACTCAAAGGAATGACTGCCCAAATTTTTGGAAGAGCTTAAGAACCAGTAAGGGGCAAGAAAATAGCTTCAATTTGTTACTGAGATGGAGAATTCTCTTGAGTAGATACAAAGTTGAGTGAGTTTATACTATTCTGCTGATGGTGCAATAAACCTGAAGTCTATATAAAAGTCTCTTACAGATATTTTGGGTATTCTGCAGCAGTATCAGTGGACTAGCACTTAACAGATTTAAGCAATAAGAGGAACCTTGACAGATTGGATCAATGTGTTGAGGGCAGCAGCATGAGTTTCAACAAGGCTACATGCTGGATCCTGCCCTTGGGTCGTAAGGACCCCAGGCAGTACAATAGTGTGGAGGCAGAATGGCTTGAGAACTGCTCAGTAGAAAAGTACCTGGGAATGCTAGTCAACGGTGGCTGAACATGAGCCAGCATGTGCCCAGGTGGCCAAGAAGGCCAGTGGCATCCTGGCCTGGATCAGTCCCCTGTACTGGGCACTGGTGAGGCCACACCTTAAATCGTGTGTCCAGTTCTGGGCCCCTCACTCCAAGAAAGACATTGAGGTGCTGGAGCGAGTCCAGAGAAGGGCAACGGAGCTGGGGAAGGGTCTGAAGCACAAATCTTGTGAAGAATAGTTCAGGGAGAAAAGCCTGGAGAAAAGGAGGGTCAGGGTGAGTCTCATTGCTTTCTACAGCTTCTGGAACAGAAGTTGTAGTGAGGTGGGGATTGGTCTCTTCTGTCATGCTTGAAGTGAAAGGACAAGAGGAAATGAACATAAATTGCACCAGGGTAAAGAAATTTAGAAAAGAATTTGCTGTAAGAGTGGTTAGGCACTGGAATAAATTGCCCAGGTCTTAGAATCACTATCTCTTAAAGCAGTCAAAGTCATCTGGTTGTGGCACTTGGAGATATAGTTTAGGAGATTGATTACCACCATTGATTATGATGGTGCTAGGTGATCTTCCAAACATGATGATTCTGTGAGGGTAGATTTAGATTGGATATTAGGAAGACACTCTTTACTGTAAGTGGGGTGATGCAGTGGAACAGATTGCCCAGAGAAGCTGTGACTGCCTGGCAGTGTTCAAGCCAGGTTGGGTGGGGCATTGAATGATCTGATCTAGTGAAAGCTGTCCCTGCCCATGGCAGGAGGGTGGTAGCTAGATGACTGGTAAGATCCCTTACAGCCCAAATTATTCTATGACTGTGTGATTTTACTTAGGCAAATGATTACTAAGTGATGTCAGTTCCAGAATGACAGCATGATCCTGGTTAGTGTTTCATCTGGTGTCATTGAGCTGCTATCTGCAGACACCTGGACAGATCCTCAGCTGATTTAAGTGGCTGTCACACTGTTTATTTGTTTAAGCATTTGTACCAAGTGAAAAGCTTGATATTATCAGACACGGTATATATATAGTAAATCACAGATAATTTAGTATGTGCACATGTTGTTTATTGATCTTAGGTACAGTTTCTGTGTATGAGAGTGACTATACATAGTCAGACTGTTTTACAGAATAGATGCCTAAAGAAAAAAGTAATCCATATTTTCAAAAAAATTTCAGCTTCATACAGTAAGGAAATAGTAACATTTATTTACAGTAAGTAAATATATACTGTAAAATGTATTTATAGAAGGTAAATACATATGCACAAAAATTCAGTAATCATATACACGTGAACACATAGACATACAGATATACATTTTATATTTTCTATGTCTCCTACACCTTTATTATATTTAACAACAAATTTGAAGAAAAATTATTTGCCTGAGTAATTTACTTAGTTTAAGTACAAGATCATAATCCACAGTACCATTTGGTGGTTTTACTTGGGGCATTCTCGGTTTAGAATTGCTTTTTATAATTCCCTTCTAATACAGGATTGAATCCCATAAAAACTGTAGCACCTTACACAATAATGTTATAAATTGTTTTGTCAGTCATACCTCTGTGGTTCCTTGACACAGAGCTTTTATCAGAGGCTAAACTTCTCTCAGTCATTCAGAAAGTATTAACTGCATTTGAATAAGCCAGAAAAACAAATAAGTAAAATTAATTCCACTTCATTTTATGATCTTTCTAATGCCTTTCATAGACCACTATCAAATTTGTACGAAGCAGTACCAAGACCTCAGTGTACCATAAATAGGTCATGTCTTCATGTCATCGAAAAACTTCTTGGTGTCAATCTAGTGATCTCAAGAAACTTGGAAGAGGAATTGTTTCAATGACTGTGTTTTGTTAGGAATGGAATACTAGAGAGCACAACAAGGAAGACATAATTTAGAGAGAAATGAATTCTTGAAGAATCTTTCAGCTTAGGCATCTGTAATAGTATTTTCAAATGACAGAAGTAATCCAACAATAATAAGGCAACCTTCCAAAACAACCATGAATGCTTTTGTAGGCTTTCAGTTTGGTCTTGGTTGTTAACCAATGACTAGAGGCAGGAGGTGAACACTAAGACAACTGTACATTTTCCTTTTTTTTTACATATACACTAAATCTTACAGATATGCCATTGTGTGTATGGTGCAGTACTTATATTTTTATTAAATCATTTAGCAATATGGGTGTTTTAGCTAACAAATTGTTTGTTGGAAAAAAAAGCTATTTACATGGAAAATAACTGAAAGGATGAAAATGAGAAAATTGATAGCCTTAATTAATTGGCTTAAAGAAAGATCCCAACCTGTTCCTGAATACAAATCATGATTTCAGTATTTTCTTCTCCCTGCTTTTATTTATTTGTGTTAGCAATTTTAAGAAATTCTAAAATGTGCAACAGCAACAAGAAAGTTTCCAGAAGCACTTGCAAGTGTATCCTGGAGATAAGTGGCACTTCTGAAATAGCTGCCAAGGAAAACAAGTACATGGGGAATCACCCATTTGCCCAGGATAGGAATAAAAACAGAGTAGCAATCCAAGCTGTCAGTGCTGCTGCACACTGCTCCAGGGCAAAAGGAACAACTATTTCAAATGAAAAAGAATTTTAGTTTAGCTGAATAATGTCACAAGTGAGCCAGATAAATATAATAGCAGAGTCAATATTTCCATGGGCCATTAAGACAAAATCAAAACTGATTTTTTTTTCAACACTGAAAGGACAAAACCACAGTGCCGTAGATTTCACTGAAACCAAAACATGTATGGAATGTGCATCTTGGAAGGACTTCATGTTATTTTCAGAAGATTTTGCCTACAAAGACAAGGCAACCTGTTCCAGAAATTCATGCCAGAAACCAATTCTTTCCTCCCTACTAAATGCAGCACTGATCATAGTCCTAATCCTTTAGCAGCACCAGCTAGGAACTACACTCCACATAAAGTCCAAGCAACTGGTTCTTGCTGTGAACACAGAACTATAACATTAATTCAATGATGATCTCTTCCTACACTGCGTTTTCTCAAAGAAAGGTAAAATGGGATATTAATAGCAGAAATTTTACAGATTTGGGACTCATAAAGGCTGCAATATGTATATATAGGCTAATCTTGGCTATAATATGGTTTTGGGATTGAGCAGTATAGACAGAACAGCATCAGGTGCAGCCCCCTCCACTTAGTTGCTCTTCCAAGCTATCCACAGAAGCCCTGCCCTCAAAAGCCCCAAGTCTTCAACATGCTTTCTGTGCTGCTGCAAAACCTCAGTTGACTGCTGCAAAAATACACTTGAAAGAGGCTACGCTGCATCTTTTTATATTGATTCAGCCAATTCAGGATGAAAAGCTGTACCTGCTTGTTGTTGTACATACATGCCATGGTCACAGAGGCAACACGTGGAAGCCATAGCAGATCCAGGACAGCTGCCTGTGGACTTGAGCAGGTTGGAGTTGAGCCACCCTCCACACTTGTGCTGGGGCCAAAGGTCATTCTCTGGGAAGGATGATTATTTTAGTGCATACACAGCCAAGGATACCTTGCAATGAAAAAGGAGTGTCTGGAACAATTGTGCTACTGCTGTTGTCTAGAAATCAATCGCTGTGTAGTTCACAGAGTCTTGTCTGTGAGACCTGTCTTCCTGCAGATCAGCATGCAGAAGGCATTATTAGCATTTCTGTGTTATGCCTATCTTGCAGGAATGGACTATTTTTTACCACGGCAATGTAGTGATATTTAATGGAACTCATTTGAAGGCCAGTACTGCATGTTTATGTTTTTCATGAAAAGGTATTGTTCTAAGTTTAATGTAATGAAATTGTCATTTCAGTGAAAATTGCCATTATATTTTAACAACTCAGTAAGACTCTATTTGATTCTTTCCCTCTTATTGTAGTCAAATGTTCTCTATTCATTCTCATGCATTTTGCAGCCAAATCATTAAATTAAAATTACTATATTCCTTTTTCAAACCTAAGGCAAAAAGTAATTACAAATCTGCGTGATTCTCAGTAAGAGGCCTGATATTCAGCTCAATAATCAGTGTCACTTCAACAACAGAATCATAAAGACTATTTAAGTTTCTGAACTAAAATTTTCTTTAAGAAAAGAATAAAAGGAATCAGACTAGAACCATAGGATAAAAAGCTAATGCCTCTGTCTGCTGCAAACCTGCTATTTAGCCTTGGGATAAATTTCTGCACCACTGTCTATGTTATAATATATTTTCTGTTGTATTCTAAGTATGCAACTCTTTGACTAAACAGCATGAAGGGGTTAATGGTGCCAAGGTAAGTAATTTCTTTGTAAAGAAAAGAGAATAGCTGACATTATGTGCAGTATAATTATTTTTTATTAATTGGATTGAAATGCTGAACATTAAATTGCGATACTTAGTCATATAATCCTTTGCAATTACATATTCTACAATAAAAGACTTTCAATTAAATTTTATTACAAGTCTAAAATTCAAAAAACACACATTTTTGCAACAGAAGCAGTTAGTAGCTAAGCTTTTTGAATAATTTTTCTCAGAAATTAAAAGCAAACTGGGAAAAACTGGCATTATTTTGTCATTTTAAAATTACAACATTTGCCCACCAAATCCTACACAATTGTAGATAAAAGCTCCTACAAGAGCCAAAAGCGTCTCTCTTTTTTTTTCTATTGCTACAAAATATTGATGAAGTGCTCTATTGAGGTAGAGATCTCATTAATTATTTGATTTACAGAAAAAGAAGACAGAGGGAAATGAGTGCCGTGGCTAATGCCGTGATGTACCATCTTGAGACTTAAGATCTTTTTAATGTATTCGGCAATGATGCAGCTGAAAGAGGAAAGAGGGAACTGAATGGATCCATTAATTTAATTGAAGTGAGCTCTGACAAGAGATAAAACATCTCAGGCTCTGCATCTTTTCAGGATGCATCAGCACTACAGTAAACAGTAAATGATCCACAGACGCAGACACAGACACACGAACACATACACACACAAAGATAAGGACATACATAGATTTTCACACATACACACACGCACACTCTTACAGGTTTATTTAGATTCTAGAGACCTCAAGACCAGAGAACACTTCCTTTATGCAGCTTCAGGAAGTATTCAGCACAGAATCATAGAATGGCCTGGATAGGAAAGGACCTTAAAGACCATCTTGTTGCATTCCCCTGCTGAGAGCAGGGACACTTTCACTAGATCAGGTTACTCTGAACTCCATCCAACCTGGCCTTGAACACTATCAGTGATGGAGCATTCACAGCTTCTCTGGGCAGCCTTTGCCAGTGCCTCACACCCTCAAGGTAAAGAATTGTTCCTAATATCTAATCTAAAACTTCTCTCAGTTGGAAGACATTCCCGCTTGTCCCATCACTACATGCTCTTGTAAAAAGTCCCTCTTCATCTTTCTTGTAGGCTACCTTCAGCTACTGAAGGACACAGTTAGATCACCTACTAAATCAAGTATAAATCAAATGTACTCTCATGAACAACTGCTGGCTTAGATATGTGATTCCTGGCTTTTTTTTTTTTTTTGTAATTTTTTTTTTTGTAAAATTTTTTTTTTTTTGTAATTTTCACTGTCTTACAATTTTTTGAAAGGCAAAGGAGAGAAGCAGACTTTATTGCTCCTTATAGAAACTCTAGTGCTGCTTTCTTTTGGCTGTGTTACCCCTGTTCCCCTATATGGCAGAAAGGACTAGTTTTAAAAGAAAAATATCCCTTCTAATATGTAAGTTCTTCTTAGTGGTTTCCATGAACATTCTCAGTTAGTACCATAACAAATTTTTACTAATAATATGACACTATAACATTTTATCAATATCACGGTATACCTGGGTTCATATCCCATATTTACTGTGATTAATATCAGCTGGTTAATGCAGCAAGCCAGTCCTAAAGGGATATAAAATGACACCGTTTTTCTGATCACAGTTTTAATGATGGCTTGCTTCCTGATCTGGGCTAATACCAGGAGAATTGAATAAGATCAGAAGATGAAGTTTAAATACTGGTCCTGAACACTCTGAATTTCTTGAGGAATTGTGTAATTTCCTACATGATACTACTTATTACTACTTAACATCGGTATCTAAACTGATTGGTTTACAGCCAGCGCAGCTGAGTCTGTGTAAACACCTCCAATATGTGATGTGAACAAACAGAAACATCTTTCAAAGAATGAAGGTTGTCACAGCAAAGGGACACCACATGAAGCTACAGCCCTGGGTTGTTCAAGGTTTTTCAAGTTACTTCACATCCCAACAGTCTTTCTGTTAGGAATCAGCTTAGGTTGATTGAAAGAAAACAATTTCATGCAGTGTTGAGAGTTAACTGTTTATTATATACACAGAGAATATAGGTTCCACTTTACTGAACCATGGAAATTGTATGCAAAGAATGAAATTTACTTTTTCCTGCCCTGTGAACATGCTCATGTTTTCCCTTACGCATTCTTTTGTCCAGTGAATTCACAGTAAAGCAAAAACAATTGTTTGTCTTTTACATTACGGTCATGTTTGCGATCAAGAATTTAAAACAATTCTTTACTAAGTAAGAAAAAATAGGAAATATTTCAACAGTAAGTGGAAAATGAACAGAATTTCCTAAAGTTGGAAAAGCAAGTTCAGGGATACTCAGGGTAATGGGGACAGTGACAAATAAAATAGTTCTTTCAAGATTTTAAAAATTCAGGGACTGCTTTGGGAGCTATACAGAGATGGATCCGTATGTCTGGACTCAGCCAGTTAATATACCCAGCCAGATTGCTGGAGTGGCTATTTTAATATCTTTACATCTGCTTTTGCAGTAGCTGAAACTCTAATGACATTAAGCAAAGAGGCAGCACAACTCAGCATTGAAGAAAATTGTATCTAGCCCTATATTCCTGTCTGTGTCTTGCCATGCAAATCAGAGGACCTATTTCTTATCCAACGTCAAACATTCAGTCAAGGCTGTTTTCTTCTGCAGCTTATAAATATTTATTTCTGTCTATATCTTTATGTGTCCACAATCAATGACTTTCAAAAGAAAAAAAGATCACAGTGAAACTTCTGCTTGGAAATACACTGAAACCATACCAGTGATCCAAATAAGAGTCTTTGTCAATTCTAGCATTAGATTTAACTGTAGTATCAACAGGTATTTATTTTAAAACTATGTTTCAATATATAATGAGCTTGTTTATCTCTCATTTATCCCTAGGACATTGAAAATTACAAAATTCAATAGATGTAATGTAGTACTCACCTTAAATGTTAGCTGGATTGCTGGCATTTAACCAATAGTGCATTTAAAGAGTTTAAAAAAAAAAAAAAAAAGATGCAAGGGAAACAATCTCTGTCTCCTTAAAGGAAGTCATTTGAGCTGATTATACAGAGTGCAGTGATGCATTAATACATCACTGGATGTGAAATGTGTACAGGGTATCACATAATTCTTTATTTAGAGTTTATTAAACAAGAATTGACCTTCTGTCTTATCGTACACAAAAGTGTATCCTCATAGTTCAATAAAGTAGGTTGTCAAAGTAAATATTTACAGCAGCTAGTAAAATAAAATCAGGTTATTTTCACTAATGGTCTATAGTGATCATTTATTTTTTGAGCAGCTATATTCTTTCTGTCAAGAGGAAGCCCTCTGACGTTAGAGATCCCATCCAATATGGATTGCTGAAAGTAGGCAACTGCTTCAGGGTGATATCCTGTAGCTATTAAAGTTGAATTTTCCAGGATAAGAATACCAGAAACTTTAATAACTTCATTTACAATGGCTCAGTTTTTCTGACTGATTGAGAAATGGACCAGCAAACACTGCCTGATGCTGTGCTACTGAACATAAAAGAACACTACTTTTCTGGCACAAAAGAGAAGTGCATTCAGTTACACTCTCCCATCAGGGTAACCAGTGGCATCAAATAACCATAGAATCTGCAGTATAACCAATCTCACAGGAAAAGAAAATGACAAATAAATCAATTACCTATAACCAAATATCACTGTGATGTCATTTCTTGAAGGGAGGGCCTCACATAAAAAACCAGAACGGATAATTGTTGTGTTGAGTAAAGCTACTTATGCATTTCTAGTATAAAACAGTTGTTCTTCGTCTTACAAAAACTTTTGTTTTAGTTAAAAATACAGTTTAGAAATTATAATCCAATATTCTTATCCAAACTATTATCCAATATTATCAGTGAACAGAATAAAACTTCTGTACAAAGATTATTCCACTGAAAACCAGAGCAATGAAAAGAGCAGTTTGCCATGTGGCTTTGTATACGTACTTATTCCTGCTCTAGGTGTTATATAAGTTGTTGCAACCTTCCCCGGGAGACAGCCAGGGCTCCTGGAAAGAATCAGGAAGATGATATTTTCATGGGTGTTTTCAGATGTTTATTCCTCCAGCCACACATGGCTGGAGCCTGGCACAGGCTGGTGGACCCTGGGAAAACCACCAAATTTC
>VYZQ01019954.1:3486-16395 GCA_013400655.1 Mystacornis crossleyi
AGTGGGTATTGAAAAGTAGTAAACTTGTAAAAATGAAAAGAGGATAAAAGAAAAAAAACCCCAAAATACAAAACTGCAAATTGAATTGCCCTGATTTTTTGTATATGACATAAAAAAATATTTTGATTGTTATTANATACTTGCTTTCCAGAAGAATAGATGAAGTAAAAATAAATAATAGCCATCAAAAGCATCATTCAGTAGATCTTATACTTTTATACTTCATTACACCGATCTAGGGATTTCACTATGTAAGAAAAAAGGTGGGGGAAAAAAGAAAAAGAACAATGAAAGCTTGAGAAGGACAACCTCTTTCTGCTTGCATTATTCACAATTTGTTTGGCACATACCTACTCGCAGCTCCTATTAACCTCTGAACCACTTTGGTGTCTGGGTGAGGATGGAGAAGTATGTGACGCTCATGGAACAGACTGTTGAGGAATCTCAAAAACATGAATGACTTTTACTTATCTCCCCTAACTGCCACCCAAATATCCCCATCTCCTTACCTGTATTTCTATAACACAATACTGACACTGGAAGTAGCTTTAGACACTAAAGAAAATAAATGAAACTTTTATTTGATATTCAAAATACTAAATTTATTACAAATAGTCACATTTGAAAAATTGATGAAAGAGTAAAACATACTGGTGTGAATAACAAAATAAAGATATTTCCAGTGGTTTCGCAATTTGAGAATTGATTCTTTCTAGTAAGTAAAACCCCTAAGTTTTAAGTAAAACCCCTTCTTGTATTTGGAGAGTTGGTGAGTGTCCTGGCATGACTGTATGATACTGTATTCCCTATCATCTGCCCTATTCCAGACCTGAATCCTGTGTCTTTAAGCTGTTTCTCAGGAGAGGGGGGAGAGAAGCCAGGCAAATTTTTTCAGAGAGGTTTGTATCTCAAGGACACACACAGTCCCCTGCATTCTCTCACCTCTGCGGCAGAGTGGAGAAAAAGGACTTTTTCTGCTTTTCCCAGCTCTCGGTTCCTTTTGTCAGGAGAGAGACGGAGAGTTAAAATTCTTTGCTGTTTTTGCTGGCCTGCTAGCTGAGGTAAGAACTCTTCTGGACTGTTCAGCAACACCAGAACATCACCAGGAGGCCCTACACCATGGCCTGGAGCGGCCCACGTCCAACCCCAGCTCCAGAGAGAGCCACACCCACAAAGGACTCTGAAATATACTCATGTTCTCTCCGCTGCGACAGGTTTTATTATTTAACATCATTCTTTTTCTGTGTCCCCATGCACTTTAATTGTTAAATAAATAGGTGGTTTTTTCACTTTCCTCCGAGGAATTTCTTCCAGAACCTGTGGGGGAGGGGTGGCTGAAACCTGTCTTCTATCAGAGGACTTTCATTTTGGATGTTCCTTCAATTTGTCTCAAACCAAGGCAGTGAGTTTTTTGTGCTATATCTAATAAGAACCAGAAATACAATGCGTGGGTCATAGGTAATTTCTCTTGATTTTTTCTTTATTTTCATCAGCGTTTGTTTTCACATAGACTGTATTACCATACAGTGTCTTTGTGATGACAGCCCTGTGGGAATGCATGAATAAAATTGCCTATGGACTACATAACAGTAGGCTGAAATAAGTAAATGGATTTCATTGTTAAATGGAATCCTGATAAAATTGCTTTGACTGTATCTGGGCTTAGTGCTCATAGCTACTGACCTTCATGCAATCATTCACTATGGCTGAATATCAATTTTAGGGACACCTACCTTCAAAAAACTTCAAGAAAAATGCACACAATTTGATATAACATCAAGCAGGGAATATATTTGATATAGCATCAAGCAGGGAAACTAAAGTAGGAAAAAGAAAAATTTCAGATATTAGTTGTGGGTATGGCTGCATCATAACCAGGGGGCAGAAAAACAGGGTCAATGCAGCTGCATCTATATCATATTTTATCTAAGGTACAATATCCACTCCATTGTTTCAGCTCTTTTATGTAGTCCAACCACTTTATGTCCATTTGCTGATACTGCCCATCCAGCTGCATGAATGTTGCTGTGGAGCAAACCTCAAAGTGAACCCTAACACAACCTGGTTCACTCAGAAGTCACATTTCCAGAAATCACACTTCAATATTGTAAAGAAGTATCAAATCTAGGATGCAGTTGTCCTTGAAAATTTTCCAGAACATTTACTACTCCTACTGTACTTCATAATTGACAGGAGGGCTGCAGCCAAAAACCCCAAAAGATTAATAATAGAAAGTACACCAGAATCGAATGAGGGACAAAAATTATTAAAAGATGATAGTGAAGTCATTACACCATAACAAATTCTAAAATGTGACTAAAACTTAATTAAAGCATCACAAGTTCTTCTGAGCATTGAAAAAATATGCTTTTTAGAAAAGAGGTTAAAAGTAGATGCATCATCAGAAGAAGGAGATTTTTTTTTTTTAATGTGAGGTGCAATTTTAGACATCTTCACAAACTAGTTACATTTTGTCATTTCATGGTCTAATTATGTTCTGCTTTCTCTTAGGTAGCTATCTTTGTACTACACTTACTGTAGATGTCCTGCTAGTATATATTACCTTGCAAGAATTTCTTTTAAATTAGAGCGAAGTTGAATCTCAAAATTTTTTTTTTCTAGAAAGATAATTGTACAGTATGGAAAGAAGTGGAGGAGAAGAAGGAGGACAAATAAAATGGCATGGCCTGATCTTTGTTTATGAGAACAATTTTCCACCAGCTTTCTCTGGAAAATAAGATTTTCATTTTGCCTTAAAAATCAGTCAGACAACATTGCTTAGCACATATTCTTCCCTGTCAAACATTTCACTGATGCTTCATTCTGTAGACAGCTTAATAAAAGGTATTTCACCTGTAGCATGTTACTGAAGTTGTGTATCATTTTCTTTCCATTTCAGATGACATTTGTGGAAGCAAGAGTCTCAGATACCTTTTAAGTACATAACTATTAGAACTGTTAACTCCTTTCTTTCTGCATGCTTTACAGCACAGAGAAAAAAGAAATTGTGAACAGTGTTTTCTCTTGTGATAACTGGGCAGGTCTTAATAGTCAATAATATTTAAAAGATATGAAAGCTGAATATTTTCCTCCCCTTTTTGAAGGTTTCTCAGAGGGTTGAAATACTCCAATACATGGACAAAAGTTATTACAAGATCTGTCATGTTTCTTTACACATGATTTTTTTTCCACTACCATATAAAAAAAGCAAACTGCATACATGACGTTTTATATGTAATTTTTATAAACTACGTATTTCCAGTCACCTTTTAAAAGCAACAATATGAGTGTTCAGAAGCTCAGAGGAAGATGTCTCATTGAGGTTATCCAAGGAAGGGCCTTTTCACTGCAAAGGGGACATTACATAAAGGGGGAAGCAAAAGAAAAACTCCACAAACATAGAGAAGTACATCCCTAACAGATGAAGGAAAACAGAGGCTATGCCAAAGACAAAATTTCCCCAGTTACAAGTTGAGGAGCCATCAAGAAACTCCTGGCACAGCTCTGGAGGTGATCAACCTGGACTTTGTAATTGATAAGAAGGGGACAACAAGAAGATGAGGAATTAGGATACTCAAGGTGTGAGCTCTCTGGGCCTGTGGTGTCATCAGCTGGAGGCAGCGAGGTCTCAGTGCTAAACACTGGCATAGGTGGGGGGCTTGGCCCAGGCACTGGGTTGGGAATGGGACATGTTCCAGGTGTCAGCTGCTGGAGGAACTGGGGTAGAGTGAGGTGAGTGAGGGGCTCTGCACGGGCAGCTGGAGGCGGACCATTGGTCTCAGCCCACGGGCCAGATATTGGTCGTGTAAGTTTCTGTATCTTCCCCGAACCTGCTGTGAGTCTGAGCGTGTATTTGGCTGACTCAAAAACCTCAAGCTGGACCAGGGACAAGTAGAATGCCCTGGGTCTAGCAGAGGTATCAGGCAGGCAAAAGTCTGCGCTGGTATTTGGGGGAGATCTGCGATTATGGGCTGCCTATGAGATGAATGTTTGAAAGTGTGTGTGTTTCCTGGCAAGTGAGTAGGGGACCCACGAGGCAGGTAAGAGACACAGGATGTGGGCAGGCATGTTGGACAGGCAGAAGGACCGTGCCATACTTGGAGGATACATGACTGTGCTTGTGAAGCTAGAAAATGTGTGGGTGCCTTCACTAGTGACCTGCAGTCCAGATCAGCCGAAGAGGAGGAGCCTGTACTGATGTTTTAGTCAGTCCTGTATGTGGGTGCAGTTAAATGTAGCACTCTTTCTGTGCCTGGCAGTGTTTCAGGTGCTGTCATTTTCTTCTCTGTCTGTCAGTGTGCATTTGTGTGGATGTGCGTGTCTGAGAAATGCTCTCAGCAAGCCAACTGAACCTTTAAACAGAAAAGGGGTGCTCATTCTGGCATAGAGACCCCAGGAGCCTCTGGATGGGCTTCAGTGGCCAAGAAGGAGAAGAATCCACCCGCAGAACTACTGGAAGAAGCAGCCCTCAGCTTTAAACACTGATATACTGTCAAAGGATGCTTCTATTTTTTGCCTTCTGACAGCAAAAGGTATCATGGTTGTCTGTCTTTAGAATTTAGTTATATGTTTGATATTTTTTATACAATTCCTTCACATTTTTTGTTATTTTGAGTCCTTCATATATTCTTGGATATTTCATCTTACTTCTTCTGAAGTTTCTCATCCCTTCATTCCTACAATACAATAAGATGATCTTTGGTATATTTCAGCTTACCCCTTTTTCCCTCATAATCTTCCCTGCTTCCGTTAATGTCTCTCCATTTTGGACTCCTATTCTACCTTAAGCACAAATAATCATTAACTATAATCTTTTCTCTTCCTAACTTTTCAGGAGTAAATTAAGAAGGTATATAGTGGGCTTCTTCCTTGACAGGTATTTGCAAATATCCCAGATATTTGAGTAAATGTGGATTACTCCAATCAATTGTATTATCCTTTTTTTTTTTGTCCTTTCTCTTTACCCTGGGATCCTTATAGAAATTGTGTAAAAGAGGGTTTTTTTGCAGTGCAGCTCCAGTAAGTACATGGTGGAGACCTCCATACAGACTTAAAAGCCTGCAGCTCATGTGTCTTGAACGAACTAAATCCAGCTCCCTGTGAAACAATGATGATGGAGATATTAACCGAAGAAGAATTTATAAAGATTGCCCCCTTTCAAGTTGTCATCACAAGAGAGAATGAGTTGGACCAATTACAATAGCATTATAACAGCAATGTAATTCTCTGTGTTTCAAGCAATTGTCAAAACCGAAAAAGCTTGGAAAGCTGAAAGAAGATGAAAATAACTACATGCACTGTATAACAAACTAGACAGCAGTTGTTTTAAAAAAAAATGTTCCCTAAAAATGTTGCTTACGACAAATTTACACTTTTATCTATAAATTAATGGGCATAACATATCTGTCAATGCAAAGGACAATTCATATAACAGGAAAGTCAATCACTCTGCATTATAAATGTATGATAATTTTTTATATGCAGAGAAAATTATTCAGATACATGAAATAGCAAGAACCAGTTGGTAAAATTAAAATGCATAAAAAACCGAATGAACAAGGAGGAAAAGAATAGCTTTGGATTTACAAGACTTCTTAAATGGCAAATAAAAAATATGGAAAATATGGAAATGTATGAAAACAAATATTCAGTAACACTGAAAAAGCCCCTGGGTTTTTTAGAATTCACCCTTTAAAGCCTGTGAGAAGTCATGTTTTTTGTTTTTTTTTTAATAACCTATTCCACTCCTATGACAAAAACCACAAGGATATTGAGAATCAGCTGAATCACAGCATAAAAGTCTGATTCTTATTTCCAGGTTAGTTTGTTGGTTTTTTTGTTTTTTGGTTTTTGTTTTTATTTTTTTCCCAGATTCCATACCAGTTCCTAACAAATATAATGACTTACAATAAAAAGACTGTGTTCAAAAATAGATTTGAACCACAAATTCTGTATTTTTAGATGTGGCTGTGGTATTTCTAATGTTACCTGTTTTATTTGATTCATGAGTGTCATTTTCCATTGTCATTATTTGTTCATATGTCAGTAGTGTTCAGAGGTTTCAATCCCGATCAAAATCTACCAGTGCCAAGGATACTGCAGTACAGACTACTTTCAGATGAACTTGAAATTGGAATAGTCAGAAGACAGGATAAAGAGAGAGTGGATTCATTCACAAAGATCTGAATCTGAAAACAGGCAGGTTTTCCTACCATGTAAATACTGGCATCTTGGATTCCATCACCATGTCTAAATGTAGTACATTCCCGTCATACACACCCAGGAATTGAGTCCTGGTCCCCAGGCCAAGTAATGTGACATGGCCTGGGCCCGCTCTGCCTCAAGTGGAGGTGCATTAGTAATACATGGCACCTGTCTCAGATCTTTTCCAGCTTCCAGGTGGTGCTCTGTGGCTCACATACAAAATAATAGTTATCTTGTGCACGCACACAAAATAACTATTATTGTGAGCTTTCTCTAGTTCAAAGTGTTGTAATAATACATTGCGAATTTGCTGAATCCAAGTTACAGAATGGATTGCCTGAATATCTACCACTCAGACTCTTGTTATGGTCAAAAGGAGCAGATTTTGAATGCAAAGGAGGTATTTTGTTTTGGTCTAAGTCTTAATAATCTAATCAAAAAATTATTTTTAGAAAATTTATCATTAAATTAACTTATATTTTATACAGGTAAGTTGATATATCTGCTCAAAATTTCTAGAATTCATCCTGCCATTACTGACACCCTTCACTGCCTGTCTGGCAGTTTAGATCAATGCTTTCAGGCTGTGAGGGAGGGCTATGGCAATCTTTGGCATTCCATGTTCTTCATGGGGATGTGGATGGGGATGAGGATGGTGTTGGCAGTTTCTTTCTACCCCCTCCAGGATCCTCCTTGCATTATTTTTACTGTCATGCTTTACTTATTGACCTGCAAGTGCACAGTACATCAAAATTCACATCCACAATCACTATATGTAATGTTTTGCACTTGTTGCATACTTGTTCTTTGTTCTGTGTTACCTCCAGAACTGGTTTTACTCAGCTCCTGATGTTGCACTCTTTTTGTGACAGGTTAATTGGGCACTGGTGAGTAGTTCACAGCCCAGAAGCCACCTGATTTCAGTAGAATTACATGGGGTTATTTTTGTCCTGTATTTATTGTACACCTTTGGCTGTATCCAATCTTTCTCCCCTAATAGACTACCTTAGAAATACTTAGCAGAGCATGTAGATGGTTGCAGGAGCTTTTAAATTACATAAACCATTTCCTCTTCAGTAGCCTTGATTTTTGAGTGAAGCCCATCTCAAAATTAGAAGTGTTCAATGGCAATGTATAAACTACATTAAGCTCTACTGACTCATTGGAGCAACCTATTTTGGCAGATGTGCTCATCCAGAAAATGGAGAACATAAAATTCAATGGCTTTTTCCCACAGCATCAAACAAATTTAAAACACTCATAACATCAATTTACGGAGAAGTGGCAGACTTATAAATTACTTGAGCTTTATAGGCAACATGAAGCAAACATATGGTGTAAGGTATTCGGAAAGGCATTTATGAGTCCTCTAAAAATGTTGTAATGAAGTTCTAAACACTTTATTCCAGGGTACTTTTTCAGTGCTGGTACGTGTTCCTAATTCTTGGGTCATCTTTCAAACACAATTCAATAGTATCAATGTATAGCTCAGCTTTTGGGACCGATTTTATGCAGTATTAACTTTTTTTCTTTTAGCTGATACTTATATACATTTTTTATTTTTTAATTTTAAAAATTAATTCAAGATGACTCCATTACTAGTCATAGAAAACAAAAAAATATTCTTAAAGATCCACGAATTGACTATGTAAAATGCTTTATATTTTATAGGCTGTTTGCTGCTCAATTGGACAAAATAATCGTTAGTGAATATTGACAAGAGTAAATACTTCAGTGCTTCAATACTTCAAAGAAGTCTGAGCAAAGAAGTCTATCAATCCTTTTTATTTTGGTGATAGATTTTTTCCTCTAACCAGTGGCACTGTAGTCAGTTGACCTATTCTGTGAGCACTGCATGGGTCCTCACTCTGCAGAGCTGCTGCTCACCCTTCACTGTGGCCATACTTTCACTGTTTGATCTTCAGTATCACTCAGGAAGGCAACTCAGTTTTTCAGAGCTGACACATAAGCTTCTTACTTCAGGAAAATACAGTAATGACAGCCATAATACTGAGACAACAAACAGAATTCAGAAGGTCTTAAGTGTCAGCTCCAGTTTGAATCAAACTATCACAGTTGTCCTTAGCCCTAAATTAGCCTTCAACCTTTCTCATTAAATGACAGATTAGGGGAAGATTCCCCTAATCCTGGTATTGGTGTGTGCTAAAGGATATATGTTTTTTAGTACCCTCTAACTTAAATGTAAGAACAAATGATAGTACATTCTTAAACATCAACTCCTATAATTTTGTTTTTATATAATTTTTTTAAACAACACAGAAAGGTTTAAACATAATGCTTTTACTGAAGCGCATTAATACGGCAGAGCTACAGAATACCTTTATGAATCCCTTAATTGAACAATGACACTTGTTAAAAAAGCATTGCATAGATAGACATTTTTTAGTTTTCACTGACTGAAATACACATTTCATTTAGAAATCTTATCCATTTGGGTTTTAATTCTGTCCTTGTACTGCTTTTTGGGTTGATACAAGGGTCTCTGGGTGTTGTGGTGGCTAAGTCCACATTAAACCCCCTGTTACTATGAAGTGGTCTCTCCCACACCACTGTGCCAGAAAGTTCTCCCTATACCGAGACCCCTCTGGTCCCTGGTCCTCTCCCCCCTCCCCTCCCTTCTCCCATTGGCCCCTGTTGTGTCACTCAACCTTGCCTCTACCCCCCGGCACTCAGACTATTGGCTTCTGATGCTCTGCCCGCCCCTGGGCCCCTGCAGGATAAAACCACATGTGGGCTTTTTTTCTGTCTTCTTTGCCTCTGTTCCCTTCGGGTGCGTTGGTTCCATTAAACGCCTCGGCATTTCACGCCGAGGGCCCCTCTGGCCTTTTCGTCTCAGGTTCGCGCACAGACCGTGTGTGTGTGTGTGGCTGCTCACGACCACCTGCAGAATCAGAACGTGTGCATGCTGATCCGGTGCTGGCAGAGCGCCGCCTAAACCTTCCCACGAGGGACCCTGTGGGAAAAATGGGGCATCGATCCACCAACGCCACTACTGCTATGTCTGAGGATGTACTGTAATTTACTGAACCAGCCTGGCTTCTTTACAGTTAGTTCACTAGGAGTATGTTATTATTTTACTTCATTTATTTCAGAATTAGATAACTAAACTTTCTGTGATAGGGTTTATTTATGAAAACCGGTGATCTGCATCTCTCCTTATGTCCCATTCTGAACTGTGGGTCTAAGTCATGATGAAAATTGATGGGACAAGATAATTTTTCCACCCCATGATTTCAAAAGTCAAGCCACATACCTTAACAACCATCACTGTTTACAGAGAAGTTTATGATCGTTAATGAAATTTTTCCATTATCCTTTCAACTTTTATTTCAATCACAGTCCCTATATCAGCATAAACCATAGTGTATTGTACGTAATAATAATAATAATATTAATAATAGTTTTCAAAGAACCTTGCAGAAATATGTTTTGACAATATGGTAGTTCAGTACAGGTCAAAAAGTAAAGACAGAAAAAACTTATGATAGGAACATAAAAACATCGACAAGAGTATGAAAGCAAGATCTCTGGTATTTTGTCTCTGCTGTTAGCAAATTTCAGGGGAAGGAGGTGAATGGGGCAAGGGTATATAGTACGTCCCCTAATACTCTTTGACACTATATTTGCCTTAGAATTCCTGAGGTAGATATGGTTTGTGTAATATTTCACTTTATAAAAGAACAGAGATTCCTGTTGAACTTCACTGAAACTGTTGAAGGATTTGGCCTTTGTCACCACTATTGCTGAATGGAGGCAAAATAATTGATTTCACTTCTCAGCTTTCGAAAATGTCTATATATGATTTTTAATTTCCTGTAGAAAGGAAATTTAAGCTGAAATTTAAGCTCCAAACAAGATGCTTTCTATAATTATTTTCTGCCTGAGAGTCAACTAACAAACATTAAGTATACAATGAATAGTTATTAATATTTTTTTTAATAAGTAAAGCCTACAATATTCAGCCTGTATTTTATGAATGGGAATTGTAATGACAGGGTGGTATAGTCAAAATTCATCCCTATATTCAGTTGGTGCTCTTCAAATGCTGGGTGGCAGCTTATATAATTGCAGTGGAATAAATGAGAAAAATAATGTAGGTTCAGTTGAAAAACATAATTAACTCACTTCTTTGGCCTACCTTTGATAAATCCTCTCCTAACTGTTTTTATCTATTCTTCCTATAAAGTTTTGACAAAATCTTGGGCTGTAAAAGAACCTCGCTCTTACTGGATGCTAAGCTGTTGTCTTTTTTATTCATTTAGCTTGTTTTTAAATCACATTATGATTCGAGGCTCTCTTACAAATGCATCTTGCTTTAACAAATTCAGTGCATATAGCAGAGTATTGGTAAGTATGCTGGAAGCAGATAGGGATTTAAAACATGAAAGTGCCTGTAACTGTACAGGCTTAAAAAGGAAAAAATGGATAGAATATCTGAATTCTGCATCTTAGACATGCAGAGGGTCTTCCCGGAAAAAAGTGGTGGTAATATGTGTCCATGACACATGAGCAGGCTGAGGATGTAGATGGATCAAGATCATTGTTGGACAGCTATCTGTCATTCAGTTTAATAGCTCAAAATTATTATATTAAGGATTAAAGTATCTCCATAAAAAATACCTGGTGTTCACAATCGCTGTGATGGCAACAATCCTACCTGTATGGGCAGCTTGTCTGTTCTCTAAACTCCTGGTGTGAAAGAGACTCAAAGCTAGAATTGAGGCTGCACTTTCTTTAGTAGGATACTTAGTACGACACTAGAAGTAGGATAATTTCTAAGGCTTCTCTAAATAAAACTTCCTTGCCTTTTGGAATAAAACACAGAGGAAAAAAAAGAAAAGATGAACCATTTAAGGCAGATACATATCAAAGATGGAATGTCTTGCCTTAAAAGCCACTTTTGGTTGTTAGAGATGGAAGTTTCATCAATCATCAAAACTAAGAGTGAAGTTGTAAAAGTACCCAAATCCAAGGAAAGAAAAGAAAAGTTTCTCAATGGAGACACAAAGATTTTTAAAGGTATGCAAAAAATCATGACAGAAATTCTCTTGGTTTTACTCTGTTGAACAGCTTTTGCCCCATTCCTCTTTTTGCTTTGATCAGCAAGATTTACTCTTCTTCAGTGATGCCTTTGAAAAGTGCAACATTAAAAAAATTGCCATTGTTTTATACCTAAAATTATTTTTAAATAATTTTTCTATTATTCTCTATTATGTGCCTCTAAACACATTTTATGAAATGAATTTACTTATGTAGTCTCTATTTTTAAAATAATTTTAGAGAAATATAAATTTTCATTGTTGATTAAATATGAATACTAGTTAAGTGACACAAATCAAACCAGAATTATTTGAAGATAGCAAAGGAGCAACATTTAGAGTACTGAATTAGAAATATTTACTGCATAAATACTATCTTGTACGTCTACAACAGATAGTATTTATCTTGTAGACATAAAACTACCTGCTGTAGATAACTGCAGAGTTGACTGAAAATTAATATCTTCATTGTAGTTCCATAAAAAATCCTATTTGTATAATTTCATTGTTTGCCATCTTTAAAATGTTCCCTCTCTGGAAAATTCAGTCCTTAAGGACATTAAAAATAATAAAGTAGCAGTTTCTGTATACCTAATACCATAAAATTAAGATATAGATTTTTCTAGTGAATATATTAAGACTGTGAAATTCGTTGTTCAGGATGAAGTTGGGAGACATGACATGGAAAAGATTATAAGGATATTAAAAGCTTATAATTATATTGAGAATTTCAAGAGTTATATCACCTAATACCATATCTATTTCAGACATCAAATGTAAATGTAAATTGGATTAAGACAAAAATTCATGGGCACTTACTTTGTCAGAGTGCCCTAATGATTTTGGGTGCTGATGAGTAAGGATTTGTCTCAACATTTTCTATTGCTCCTCAAAGGAGATGAGATATTGAATTAAACAATATCTGGTAATATCAGTACTTTTCCTGGTTTTGCCTGGGGTAGTGTTAATTTTCATTCTAGCACCTGGTACAGCGCTGTGATTTGGATTTAATATAAGAATAAAGTTAATAACAGACTGATGCTTTACTTATTGCTGAGTAGTGCTTACCCTTAGACCTTTCCAGTTCCCCAAGCTCTGCCAGTGGAGAGGTGTGTAGTGGTTTAGTTCGCATTTGCCCCTTCTGTGAGATAAGAACAGGGAGGAATACAAAGCAGGCACCACACTTTAAAGAATATAATGAAGTTTATTACTACAACTAAAAGAAAAATGGAATAAAAAGGAAGTAAAGCAAATTAACCCCCTTTTTCTCCAGCACCTCCTCCATCCACCTATAATATAAAGACACAAACTTAAAATCATTTCAGTCAGTTTGCCACTCTATAACAATCTTTGGTCAGTCCACTGAGTGAGAGAAGTCTCTTTTGCTCACGCTATGGAACTTTTCCACAAGAACAATCTTCTCATGGCATCCACGTCACAGCACAATCGCCATCTGGGGTAGGTTTCTGTTGACGTGAGAGTGCCTCACCTCAGTTACAGCTTTTCCACAACTGTGTTCAAGGGTTCACTTTTAGCTACGGGGGGTACAAGTTTAAGGATGAGCAATTCCAGAAAAACAAAAGTTCTCTTCATCTATCTCCAGGATAAACCCCCCTTGCTATAGAGAGAAAACCTGGGAAAAAAA
>VYZQ01019954.1:26759-42987 GCA_013400655.1 Mystacornis crossleyi
TATTAAAAGGTTTGAATTACTGCTCTTGCATTCAGGACAAACACTGTCCTCAGAGAAAAATCAGCCCAAAAATGGTAGAAAGAGTGGGATTCTTCACCACTCTGGTTTAAGCCATTTCCTTAATAAATATATATATTTATTTAAATATAACATTTATTATATAAATATATATTAAGCTATAAAAAAAGCATTGTAATGTGACACTCAGTTCAGATGCTAAAGAGAGGAAAAGGCCTTAATAACTTGCACTCTCCAGGCATCTTCTGGTTGATGTTAGGAAGAATGTCCTAATATTTCCACACTGATGATAGGGAGAATTGTCTCATGTCCCTCATGGTCTTGGAGGTAAGTTATACACTATTAGAGTGGAAGTTGTGGTTCCAGTCCTGCTCTAAGTTATGGTGATGAAGCACAGGGCTGGGTGACGTGTTCCTGATCATTCGCCAGTGACATGATTTACTACCTTTTTCTACAGCTCTTTTCACAGTCCAGTTTCTTCATCTTTACCATCAGCTATTCCTATTTACTCTTTCCCCAGGGATCTCATTTTTGCTGACTTTTTATACCTTCTTGTTATTCATTGTGTGGTTGCCCTGGAAAATTCCACCTTGGTCAGCAGTTCTGTAAGGTAATGCCTCTTTTTATTCATAGTTTTTCATTTCTGCCATTTCTCATGTTGTTGTCATCTCAGTTTAGTAAGGCTTGGCCAGCACATTTGCTCTTTTACATCTACTCCTTTGCTATCTGTTACACCTGTATTTTCTCTTGATGTTCCCTTCTTAGTGCAGTTCAGGACCTTTTTTTCTGGATACTTCAAAATAGTAGGAGGCCATAAACTCTGCTTGTTTATCTGGCCTTTAATCTGCCCGAGGTAAATATTTGTCTGTAGAAGAGGGCATCAGAACACAAAATGCTGTTGTCACCAAAAATTGCTACTTACTGGCTTTTGATAAATTTGTACAAAAAGAATAAAGCCAGGAATCTGCACATGAAGATTGTTTGCGCTAGCCTCTGATCAACTCAGTGTCTTTCCCTGAAGACCTGTATGAACTTAAAGAGCACAGTTGCCTGTCTGAAACACTGTTAAGGCCACAGAAAGGTTTTGCCATGAGATAAGCACAGAATGAAGTGATAGGGCGATGTTAACTCCAGGCCTGGCAGAGGTGAGACCTGGTTAGCACATCCTGGGTAATGCATCCTGACAAAAATTCCCACTTGGGCAAACTTTGTGAAGAAGCAACTGCTCATACACACATCACAGGGCAAAAAAAAGATCACCCCAAGTTTTTGGACAGATGTCATCTGTGACCACTGAAGGCCCCTTGAATATGCCTCCATGAATACCTGGAACATGGACTGTAAATTAAGCCAGTGTGATGGGAACTTGGGAAAGTTCATCACAGTTCTCCAGAACAAATTGCTCTTCAGTCAGGATCATGCTATTTTCCCTGTTTTCTACCACAGAGATGTAGGAAGAAGAAAAAGCCCCTTTCTAACCCTTACGGTGGGAGAGGTGTTGGAGTTGCAAAGTAAGGGAAAGTATATAAAACTAATAGACTCTAATAGACAATGTCTATTAATTATGAGAACACTTCAGAATTGCCATCCCATAGTAGTACCATTTTGTTTTCCTTTTATTTGTAGTCCTTCCTGTTTTTAAGAAAGGGGATGACATTACGCGTTGGCTGGTATATATTAAATGAGACAGAGTGCTGACAGAGCAGAAATGGCATAGTCTGTGAGCAAATGGAATAAAGCAATTAATACATATTTCTACTTAAACTGACTATTCTAGAGGTTACAAATAAGGTAATATTAAATGACTGAGAGGAAAAAAGACAGGCATTTCTTGTATATCTGTTGCGGTGGGGTCTTCGCAACCTTCCCTGGCAGACAGCTTTGCCTGTAGAAAGAATCAGGAACAATATTTTTGATAGATGTTCAGAGATGTTTTATTTCTCCCAGCCACCTCGCTGGGGGTTCAAATGCAGACTGTTCCAAGAGCTCTCTAGAATCATGTGAATGCCACCTAAGTACAGCATTCTCAGGGCAGGGTACATGTGAAGTGGCCAGTGAGGAACAGGATTTAGGTACAATAGCATCAGGGAGCCTGGAAACCCCATGTAACCCGATCCATGCTTTCACTCCCAAGGCCCGTCTGCCCCAGGGGAGGAACCTCCACATACATCCACTGATGGTCATCAGTGAAAAGGAGTAAAAATAAACATAGACGCTTTTTAGGTAGTACTTTCATTAACGTCCAAGGCCCTCAGTAAATCAGACAGGGCTAAATTCATCTTTGTCCCCTAGTTCTTGGCAGCATCTACTTCCAGATATTGGACAAAGCTTCAGATGGCCTAAACATGGATCTTTCCATTGGTTCTGGAAGAGACATATTGATTTATAACCATGGAAATCCAGCACTGTGTGTTTGCAAAGGATGTATATCAGAGCAGAGACAGATCCATTGATTTTTCCTCTCACTTCCTTGTCAATGCCTTCTGCTTTGTAGTGCTTAACATTTTCTCATCAGTTCTTACAGATATCACCTGCACCGATTTTAGTCACTCCTGAGGTATAACAGCTTCCAAACAAGTACATAGTTAAATAATTCATTTAACACTTCCTTTCTAATAAGAGAAATAATGAATAACAAATTGAATAATGAAGAGTAAAAAAGTGCTAATATTTGCTTATTGTGTAAGAATTTAGTTATATTTTGATTTATGTTTTAGACAGTGAAGCTGTGATCTAAAAATGTGCAGATGAAATACTAGTATAATAACTCTGATATTGTAAATAATGATTACCCATTTTATAAGCCCTTTAATGACCTCAGTTTTTATTTCTAAACTGTATGAATGACCTGCCATTTTTACATATCACATCATTAGTGGAGATTTATGTGGATAATACGGTGATTTATTATGGTTCTCTAAGATCTCTAGTTGCAGTTTATGGCCTGATTTCAAGCATGAATGTTGAAAATTATTTGCTTGAACGAAATAATTTATCAGTAGAAACAAAAAAGATTGACAAACTGGATGCTGTACTCTGTATAAATTGATCTGGTAATGGTGGATCAGAAAAAACATCTGTTAAAAATTATTTCTGCAATAAAGTAATATTTACACTATGTTCAACATGAATTACGATTATCAGCAAACTAATGAAATTTTTTTGGGTATTGTTAATTTAATATTACTAGTCAGTCCATACAATGGTTGATCTGCACTTCAGATTAGATTAATTTATTCAGTCAGTTACAGAGACATTCCTTAGGAGATTTCTGTTTGCGCTACTGTTTGACATCTCTTTAACTTCTTTTTGCATGACATAGTCAATGAAATGCAGTGCAATCCTATGTTACTTAAACAAAAATTCTATGAACATCAAATATTTGCACTGTCTGGAAAAAGACTGGAGGATTGATTTGCTGATAAAAGGCTTTTCTATGTGTCATTGTAATACTCCAAAACTTACTCTTATTTCATGAAGAGGAATTTTGCATGTTTATACCATTGTAGAAGAAGTCTCGGTACTGAATCTTGTACAGTAATGTTTCTGGAATAAAATTGTAATGCTTTATAATTTTGGGTGATTCTCTAAGTAAGGGAAACATTACATGAATTTTATTTCTTTTTGTTCAAATATTTTAGTACTTGTTCCTCCTGTAGATTGGCAGGTTTTTAACATAGTGTCACAAATAGTAAACTCATGGAAGGTGCAGCATCACTTAGGGCTAATAGTCAGAGAAAATATTTGTTGCTTTAATGTGCTGAATTCTTTGATGCCATGTTGTGAGACTGCGGTTTCTAGTTAATGCAGCTTGGAGTAGGCACTTCCAAGTTTCACACCCCTACCTTCCCTTCAAAACACAGAATGACTTAGAGAGCCAAAGCATCCCCAGAAGAATATATCACACTTCAGATATATAATGGCCCTGTTCCTGGTCAGGCTTCCATTCCTTTCTTAAGATTGTGAACAAAATTTTGTACGATTCTAAGAGATGAGTTTTATCAACACCCGTATTTTCATAGCTCTAGGAAAAGGAAAAAACCTTAATTCATTTAACAGTTTTGACAGTGTTGTACAAATCTTTTCCATACACAGAGGGCCTGCTCTATGACTTAGTATTGCTTATCTCCAAAATAAGCATCATTTTGACTAGGTCAAGTGGCACCATTCAATAAAATATCAATTTTTAAAGCACTTGTATTGGGAAATCTGTCCTACTTTTCTAACCTCCCAGAGTAGTCTTTTCCTTGGCCTAATTTTCAACTCATCCAGAGATTTGTAGATTTTTCTAGCACTGCTGCTTTGCATTCAATCATTTCATAGCTGCTGAATGGAGTAATATTAAAGCATAGGACATTCTGCATAGCTGTCAGAAAGGAACATTTTAAGATAGTGTTGAATACATCTCTTTTCTCTTTCCAGTCACTTATTTAATCAACATACCTACTATAGAAAAATAATGTGCAAGGTACAATGGGACACGTTCTAATATCCCACTGTTCTTATAACCCCTATATATTGTTTCATAGCACTGCAAGTTTTTCATGCTATGTAATCACTACTTCCTTCACACCCACTGTACATTGACTAATACAAAGACTAAAAATCCATCTTATGGTTTCCTAATAATGTCTAAATATATTTGTAATCTATGTCTGAATAATTAAAATTAAAGTACTGCCTGGTTTGCTTTTTTAACCAATATTTGCATGTGGAAAATATCGGTATTACAAAAAGAAATATTTAATTTCACAATCTCATTTTCTGTTATGTTGTTGGTTGTAGCATTATTAATAGCACTCAAGGTGCTTCAAAAAATATTTTATTATTTTACCAGGAAGATAAAAATCATACATCTATATACAATCCATAATAGAAAAGTTCCTTGCACCTACGTTTAACCGCTGAGCATGCAGAATTGTGTGCTTGACAAGTCCAGCTCCTGCCTCAGCATCCATGTAATTCTTCATTTTAATTAGATCTCTTGGCAAAGATGCAGACCAAAAGCTCATAACTCTCCTTTGACTGTTTTAGATGAAGCAGCCTTGCTGTGATACAGTGCACACCTACATGCTCACATGCTTCTTAGCTCTCTTCACAGGATAGCAAGAATTAAATGAAAAAGTCACATGGGCACCTTACACAATGGGAATAATGGAAAGTTTGGCATTTCACACTTCTTTCTGGAGTGATATTTCATTCTTACATCTTCTCAGTGCTCCAAGTATTTAACTAGGGATTTCCTGCAAAAACTTAATATGATCCTATGAAAAGTGAAAATCACATTAGAATGGCTCTAGTAGCTATATAGATTTTATCTAGAAGTAAAGAAATGTGATCCAAGTAATTTCTTCCTGAGGAATAAAGACTGAATTTCCCAAAGTATGGTTACACTGTTCCACCTCATGCTGCTCCCCTGCTCCATCATGGGTCCTTCCTGTGGGATCATTCATTCAGGAACAGACTGCTCCAGTGTGGGTCCCTTGCAAGCCAGAGAAGCAAGCAGGAGCCTGGTCCTGAATGGTTCTGCACGGGTGACAGACAGACAACCAGCTTCATTACGGTCTTCACCAGGGGCTACAGGGGAACCTCAGCTCCANTTCTGAAAACATACACCTCCCTGGGAAATGAAGCAAAGGTATAAAGCTGTACCAGAAACTTTCTTACACTTTTTAGCTTACTCAGTTACTTCAAACAATGACATCTCAAGTGTGGTCTAAAAGAAAAAAACTGCATGTTTCAGTTATGATTTTTAAAGTTTTTTTTGTAATCTTGGAAAATAGTTTTTTAGTATGAATATCCACATTTATATCACCTTTTAAAACAAATAAGAAAATATTACAGTCAGGCAAATCAACTATTTAACTTTAAAGCAGTTATTCACAAAAACCTGAACATTTTAATAGCTGTAAAGTCAGTTTTACAGAATATTGACTATTAAGTAGAAACTCATGGGTAATGAGGAATAATATTCAATAGATAAACATGTTTAGTGCAAAATCGAAATAATACAATTTTTTTAGGTTTGTAGGTGTTGTGAGAAGTTACAACAGAATTATAAAGTTGCTACTCATAAAATACCCTTACCAAAATCTGGACTGAATTAAAGTTCCCTGCATTTCCTTATTTGAGGACATTTTTCTTTTCTTATTTTCTTATACATGGTTTCAGTATAGCTGATGTAGAAACACTAATTTTTAATTCATAATTAGCCACATACGCAATGCATATTTATGAGCTTAATGAAAAATCTTAAAAGTATTTTCTGAATGTTATTAGAGGTTGAAGGTGGTTCAGGGTGATTCAGGGTCATATACTTTAAGTGAGCATTAAAATACTTACGAAAGTTTAATTTTGTCAGAATTTGTATATATTTATATCAACTTGAACATTTTTGGAGATCTGTGATTTTTTATTTGATAATCATTCCTAAATCTGAAAAATTACTGTTATAAAAGTCCATCCAGTTTTGGAGAAGAAAGTCCTAAACTGTAGTTTAACAGATGAGTGTAAGTTGATTAACATGTTCTAGCAATTTTCTACTAGGCAGGAGCTACAAGTTTTCTTTGTGAAGAATTAGATGAGCTGTGGTGCAGCATCAAAAAATGAGCATTGCTCAGTAGCTATACTGGACTGAAACAGGATTTGTTCTTTGCCTTCTTAATGTTTAGTTAATTGTATCATGATGTATCCAGTTCTTCCTATACTGTTGGCCAATAAACTATCGATGAGATAATGTTTTTTAAAAGCGTATCAACATGCAGACTTTTTTTTTTAAATATGCCAGTCTATTCAAGTTTTAATAACTACAGAAATTCAGGAAGAGTATGTATAAAAAACTTTTTTGACTGAATTAGATTTCAGCTTTGCAGAGAATGAGAGGTTTATGCTTAAGGACTGTTTACAAATAGAACAAAATACTTTAATTTCTTCTTATATGATTTCAATTTGTCACCGCAGTACAGCCTGAGCTCTCCTTACTGACCAAATTCTTATTGTTTCTCTGTTATTGTGGAAAGACCTTGATCACCAGTTGATAAAAGTAATAGAGACCATAATGGGACCATAATGGGTCAAATCAAAGGTCAACCTACTCCAACATGTGCTAGTAATAAAACACTTAATAGCAAATACGAGCAGTGCAATACTACAGTCCCCAAAGCACTCACTTCACTTCTGATTTAATGTTCTGCAGCTTTTTTGGGCCACAGAGGGCTTGGTGGTAGTTAATAAACATCAGTGGGGTGTTTCTGACACAAATTTACTGAGTTCTTTTTGATCACAGGCAATTATTTGGCCTCTGCAGCATCCTGCGGCGAAGAAATTATGACTTAGCTACGTAGGAAGAAGTTTGTGTTTTGTCTGTAACATGCTAGTTTTAGTGGAGATCCTTATTCTGTACTGCTCAAGGCAATAAACAGCTGAGGCTGACTTCTTCAAACTCCTTGCGTTTCTAAATACTGTTACCAGTGATCCTCTCCACCATCTCTTCTGCAGACTGTCCCTGCCCTGCAGTTGCAGATGTCCTTCCTGCTCTTCTTTGTACCTTTTCCATTAATAATTTGTCTAGTTTCTTTTTTTTTGTCATTCTAAGCATTTGAGTTGCCCATTACTGTGTACATCATAGCAATAAAGCTTTTTCACATTTATCCCATTTATTTATATTTAATTGTTGCTGTCATTCGATTGTTTGTGTGACTTTTCCAATACTCTTTACAGTGATCCCTTATTTATACTATGCTGAATATCTAAGTGTCAGCAGATATTGTCAGTTCATATTTTAATTGTTTTGCAGATCAGCTGTAAATGGCTTGTTAAAAAAAAGGGGGGGGGGGAATTAGGATCTATTTGTGCAGTTTCTTCATGACACAGGTTGTGTTGAGACACAGTAATGTTTCAGGAGCTATATTTTTCCTCTCTCCTTGTGAATTGTTTCATGGTATCAGAAGCACAGAGCAATTCCTCTATTTAACTTCAAAATCAAAGCCCTTATGACTGAGCAAGGTGTGAATAAGCACCTGTTTTTTCAGCTGGCCTGGACATCACCTGCACTAATCACCATGTCTGGGCACAGTAAAGACATCTGCCCACAGAAGCTGGAGTATCTTATCAGAGCTATCTGCTCATCCTGTAGGACTTGAGAGATGAGTTCCTGGAAAGCTTCCTACGCACCGCTGCACACTGGCTGGCACAGGTCCAAATTTTTCTAGTAGTGTAATGGTGACCAAATCGTGAGGATACCTGGTTACAAGGGAAATGCAGTGCTCCTCCTCATTAAACTTACCCATTCCTTCTTACCAATCACAGAAGGCTGAACTGTACTGTCATTTCAAACCTGTAAACTAGTTTGGAGGGTACTTCAACATCATTTGGTATGAAACATGCTCTGTTAAAGGCAGTAATTACCATTCTTTTAGTGCTGGCCTTGAATTATATTAAATAAGCTCCGGAAGGAATGATCAAGGGGCTGAGAATGTGGGAAAAAATAGGGCTATAAGTAATGACATATATGATGTATAGATCAGCTCTGGGTTGGGGGAATATTGTATCACCTGGAATTCAAATGTGAAAATTAGACCCTATCTTTTGCTGACACAGAAGCAATCAGTAAATGTGAAATACTGAGTGATCCTATACTTTATACCTTCTCTTTATCATTTCTCAATTTATTTCTTATTGTCAGTTTCTCAAAATTTTTTTCCACATTTTATACATCATTGTTATGTTTCTCCTTTTCTGATGACACCTTTTATTTTCTCTCATCTTGAAAATGCCTTGCTTCAAAATGTTATTGTCATTACCTGTCCTTCAAATATTTTTATGCCTCAAATAAATGACTGTGCAAGGTTCAGTAATAAAAATACATTATATTTCTCTGTATTTATGATATTTCCTCTTACTGATAATCTGTCTTGTCTATTAAATTTAAGTATTTGAACAGCTCATAGCAATTTTATCTACTCATCTGTGTAGTTGGTAGCACAGTGGCAAAAAGTTACTTCTAAATTTGAGAGGAAAAGTGTTTGAAGAATTTTAATATACAGCAGTTTCCTTTTTAGTTAACATACACAAAGCTCTAATGTGCCTTATTATATCATGCTACAACACACCTACAAGATCTCTGTACATGAAAACTCACTGGGCTGAGGAGTAACTTAAAGAGGATTGAAAACTCTGTCAGAGCTAACCTTGAGTCTGCAGTGGCAGAATGTCTGCAGCTGTAGTGGTGATTGCCCAAAGACAGTTTTCTCTTTCCCCTTTGCAATAATCTAAAAATAGAGCAGTACCTCATCCCCAAATAATTACTCATTGTAGAGGCTTTTGATCCTGTCTTTGCCTGAGAGACAGCAAATTTACAGATACTTGAGTGGAATACCACTGGCTGAAATTTGGGTTTAACTGAATCAGTAATTTTTTGATTGGGACCAGAAATTCACCTGCAGTTGCCAGCTCAAACCATCTTAGAAAGATGATCCATTCTTGCTGATACCATTGTTCCCCCATTCCATCAAAGGTCATTTTGCTTATCCCACATATTTAGCAACAAATCTTCAGTGCAATTTAGCTCTTCAGTCTTTACAAGATCCTATTTTTTTCCTCTCCAGCTCACATTTTACCACATTTTGCAAATAAAAAAAAAAAAATTCCTCATGTTCTTAGTTAATACTTTCTCACTTTATCTGCAGTATAAACAAAATGAGTCAAAATAATATTCCTGCATAAACGTGCTAGGTATCTACCCGTGGAGGGAGTGACTTGACCTGCACTGTTTTTGTTGAGTTTTGACAAGCTTCCCTCTGTAAATTAACACTTCATTCTGTATGCAATATATGACTGATGCTTCTTTTAATTCCAGATACAGATTTAAAAGATTTTTTTAAAATCTAGAAGTAGGTGAAAATAAAGCCAAAATGATGTCATGTTAGCCAACTGTAGTTGATTCTGCATCACTAAAATCAACAGGAATATGGTTATTACTTTTACCATAACAGAATTTGCCCTCAGGACTACTGTCTGAAATCTGCTCTTTTTGTACTTTATTAAAACATGTATTTGAAATCAAATCAGTACCCTGAATTTCTTTTTCAAACAAGATGATTTTAAATTAGGTTTGTTGAAATAACAAAGGTCAAGATGCAGGTTTATGCTACAAAATAGAAGAGAGATATAAAAACAACAAACTCACTTTTTAATTTTAAGTTTAGGTCTCAAATTCTCATACCAAATTTTCATCAAGTTTTAGTCGTAGAGAAAGTTAGCTTAGTTGTTTCTTTATAGAAACTTCAAGTGCATCATCTGGTATTTCTAATCTCTGTGTATTACAAACTTTCCCCTGGGCATCAAGCAATGCTTCATTTTTGTTTTTGTTTTTTTTTTAATAACAAGTATTTATTCAGCCTCCCCTTCTCATTTTTGTAGGCATCTTTTTTATGTGCAATTCACCACTGCTCACTAAATAAGGGATATTATAGGCTCAAAACCCCATAAAATATATTTTAACAATAAGTATAAATAATAAAAACACTAAGAACTGACATTTTTTTTTAATGTCAGTGCACATATTCTTCCTTTAGCGAGAAAAAAGGAATAACCTAAGGCAGAAACAGGCAGAAATACTAAGCATATATCTCAACTTCATATTGTTTGTGATCTGAATGTCATAAATTAATATGACATTGCTTTCACTGCTTTCTAATGTCTGGTGTGGGGGAGTGTCTCTTCTATGCCAATAGCTGGTTACCAGTTCACAAACTTGCTTGTGCAATGCATTGGAGGAAGATCCCATGGCTTCTTGTACATATAGAAACAGAATTTTTTATATTCTTGTTTTCAAAATCATGATGCTATTTTCCATTTTCCATTCTACCAACATCAAGATCTAAAGAAAAGAAGAAAAACTTTGTTAGGACAGACCAAACATCAACAGCATAGCTAGTAGGCCCAGTGACAGACATTGCTGATTTTGAGTTAGTTCATTCTATGAGGTTTCTCCTTCTACTTACATAGCTAATAAGAAAACAAAGTCCTTGCACAACCTGATGGCCAAAATCCAATCCATATAACAAAACCTTCCACTAAGCATAGCTTCCACTGATGAAAACCTTGCTGTGAACATAAGTGTAACTTCATGCAATCATAGATTCAGTTTTCTTAATACATGACTGCAGTCATGCCATGTGTCTCAGAAGAGTGTTGTGCAGAATATAAGTAGGGGGAAGGGTCCATCATTCTTGACTCACATAGTGAATTTCTGCTTATATTTTGTAGATTATACTGCCATTGTGCTCTAGTTTTTCAAGCCTAGTGATTCTATTTTCCAAATAAAATCATCCCATAAGACAAAGATAAGCTTTGAAGAAAGGTATATTCAATCTCTTTTGGAAAGTTTACTTGCAACAACTATTTTTTGGAAGGTTTACTTGCAACAACTTGCAACAGAACTATTTTGGAGAACTGAGATAAAAGTTAGAGGTATTTCAGGACTGTGAAAAGTGATGCAACGGTCATTTTCTTGATATTTTCTTGCCAAAAAGGAGAACTGGAATCCCTATTCTAACCTTAGCTAAATGAGCCTAATTACTTAGTTTTCTTCTACATCTTCTCTCAAATATTTTACCTCATCATAACATAATGCTATGACATTTCTCAGACAATGCCCTCTTTTTCTGCAATCCTAGATGTATTTCAGAAATAGCTTCTGTTGTATTTTCACATACCAGGCTGCCACCAATAAGTATTTTTCTCACATCTAGAAGCATACTATTTTATCCACTCCTGTTCATTTACACAGTTTTCCTGCTTAAACCTGCCAACCAACCTTCACAATACATTTACTGTCTTGCTATCATGTTCTGACACTTTATCTGCTTCAAATTCTTACACACATTCCCAAATTTCCATACTGTTTCAGGCTGTTATCACACTGACATGGTACATGGCACTTGAAGACGTTTAACAAGTGTATATTTTTATTTAAATATGTTCAAAATTCTGTATGTGTTGCAAACTATATGTTTGAATGCAGAACAAGACTTCTGAAGACAATTTATGAAATTCGATTGCAAATTGATGGGATGGAAAGTAGGACAGGATCCAGGTAATCTAAACCTTATTTAACCTGGAAGTTTGGAAACCCCATCAAACAATCTGCTGGCTGTCCAGAAGTGCAGCCTGCCTCTGCAGGTGCCTAACTTTGCTAGCTAGAGAGTTCTGAGTCTGACAGAACTTTTCCCACGTATTTTCAGAGTGGACAAGACTATTTTCATTCTTATGACAACCTCTTTCCATGGGTCTTGCAATTCATACAGAGAAAAATCTGACTTTTCCCAAACACCAAAAGAATTCCTTCCCAATTATGTATGGTCAGAACTGCATTTATAACATATATTGTTTGTCTGCATTAACTATACCTAGAAATTTCTGTGGGTTTTCTGTCAGTTTTCCACAACTGACTTGTCCGAGGTCCCAGCCCTACTATTTAACTTTTAAAAATGCATAAGGATTTAGCTTTAAAACACCAAATTTTAATTCCCAAGTAAAATTAATTTTGCCCAAATGAATATTACTTTTAATATGGATGTCTCAGTGTAAATTTGTCATCCTGTTCTCTAGTGGCAACTACCTACTTTTTTTCTAAAACAGAACAGTAAAAGAAATATAGCTTAAATACTGGTTTGGTGTTCTCGTGCTAAATAGTTCACCCTTGTTCCTTGTTTCTCATGTTCCTTCTTGTTCATTGCTGGCTTGTGTTGGGCTTTACATCAACTGTCACCCCCAAGTCCTTCTCCTGCACGGCTGCTCTCGTTCTGCATCCAGCCTCTAGCTGTGTCTAGGGTTGCCATTGTTCAGGTGTAGGACTCTTCATGAGTTTCATTCCTTCATTAGTTTGCATAGTCCCACTGAACACCACCCTCCAATCTCCAGTATCCAGACCTCAAGTTCTCAACCTTCCTGGTCAGAAATCCTCAGTTTGCCTGCAGTTTCTTGATAGCCCACAGTAATTTAGTGTGACTGATGAGGTTTTGATTTTGTCCTGGTCTTATGTTTGTCTATCAGGTCTATGTGTCTGTGTTTGTTTGTTTCTTATGCCCTTTATTATCTGCATTTGCATAGAAAAAGTCCTCGACAAGATACTCTTAGCAAAGGAAATACAGATTTTGCATATCCTTACAGAACTGAAGAATAGCCTGAGTTGGAAGACACGCAGAAGGATCTTCTGGTCCATTTCTAAAGTGAATGGCCCCTATGGGGATTGGACCCTCGGCCACCATGCCCTAACCAAATGAGCTCTCAGGGTCATGTCCCACTGGGGGTACTCAAATGGAGTGACTGTACTGCAAAACCTGAAATAAAAGAGAGAAGTACTGAAGTACTTGATCTGGTATTGTTGGATTATAGGTATGCTCCTCAATTTGTAATGCAGTAACAATACAAGGAAACATACTGCAACTATCCAAAATTATGCAGAGATTTTCTTTGCTGTTTTTTGTTTTAAATATAGCTCAGTGTAAGTCAGTGAACTGAGCTATTTTTGTAGCAATTCAGGTGGTAGTTCTACCACCAAGGCTTCTGTAAGCCACAAAGGCACAGTATTCCACATATGGGGTTTGTAACACCTTCTTTTTTCCCCTAAGGCAAACTCTGTCAAAGTTGTTGACCTAAGATATGGGTCAGTTAACAAGCTTGTATCTGAAGACTGCAGAGTAAAATGGGGTTCAGAAAGAATCAATATTTCTTCTAGATAACAGAAGTCAAGGCCAAGTCATACATTAAACCAAACAATTTAAGTATAAATATCAATGTACTGCCTGACAGGATGCCAATAAATGTGCTTTAAAAGCAATGGTATACAGCTTGGTCATATAATTAGGAATAAAGTACCAATAAACTAAAAGCACTTCTTGAAAGCACTGAATATACCTTAAAGCAGCAATTGACAAAAGCACTTGGGAGAAACAGAAGCACAGGCAGATCCCACAACTTCAGCTGAAGATCAGACTTTGCAGGGAGCTTTCAGAATCCCACAGGCTTGGTTGCAAAAGCCTTATTACCTCAAAGTCAGGTATAGATCAATACTAGCAACATTTGCAAGATTGAAACAGGTCACACTTAGGAAAGAAGATGGTATCATTTTAATGAGGAAATAAAAGATCACAACCAGGATCCTTACAAAGGAGACAGAGAAAAGTCATTCTTTGTACGGCAGATTTAATGGTTGTCTCCTAATGAATGCGGTCAGTGTAAGATAGAGGTTTGGTTTCCCCTGGAACTAAAAGATTATGTAGTTTTTTCAGCATTCAAGTTTTTTCTGAGAATTAAAAATGAGAAAGATTCAATGAATCCTAGAAGTATTTTCCGCTAGTGTATCTATATTAAATGAAAGCCATATATTTAGAGCTATCAGGGCAGAAGCAGCACAAAACCTCACTAGAGCTGTCTGTCCACAGGATGATATGACTTTGAGGTTTCATTGTCATATACCTTTGCTTACTGAGGAATGAAGGGAAAGAGTAAGTCCTAGCACAGAGCAAATCAAGGCAGAACAACCTGCTGCTGATCTCAGCAGAAGGCGGCAGATGACTCATTTGAGACAAATATATCCACTACTGCTCATTCACAAAATATCCTGGAGTGGTGGAATTGCTTCTAAGATGTAAAAAAAAAAAATTCTTTGAATCAATGAGTAAAAAGAATTATTTTTCAAGCAAAAGAGGTTTGGTTTTTTTTTAAAGTTCAAAAGGTTTTAATGAAAAAAAAGAAAGCCTGTTTCATTCCCTTAGCATGGCCTAATGTTTAATAACTTTGGCAATGCAAACATAATTGTTTCTGGTTTACCTTAGCTGTGGGGGATTCATCACCAGTATTGATGATAACAGGGATCAAACCAATAAGGTAATGCTAACAGCTTTAGTTCCAAAGGGATTTATCCAATTAGTGCTCAAATACACTGGGGTGATCACATGAGAGCTTTTGATAAAGACTTGTTTTTTTCAATAAATTTTACTGAATTGTCAGGTTGCAGGTAAGCTTATTCATCAGAAAGCTGAAGTCTAAGCAGAGGCAGAAGTATTATAGAGATCTTTTGGACAGACGTTATAGTCTAGAATCCTCTTTTTTATCTCTAAGGCAAATGAAATTCAAAAATGAGTGTACAAATACTAAGTGAAAATTATAGACCCATGCTGAATATCTGAGGTTAAATTATATCTGAGTTCCAAGAACTCTTATCACTTCCCCGCCTCTTCCCTTTCACAAAATATAGAGAAAGTTTCATTAAAATCTCTTTGGGTTAGAACTAAAGATGCTGAGAACACATTTGTCTCTTAAAATTTCATCTGTCACAGGAATAATTGCTTACTGGTTGTAAATCAAATTATTTCTGGCCCATCTGAGCTCAGAAGCACAGTCAGATGGATGCTCAGCTACCTCTACATAGAACCACTGTCTCCAGGGAAGTCAAAAACCTGTGACACAACGTCCTTTCCATAATGCCTCTATTGCCCCTACATTCTGGAACTGACCTCTTTTACAATCTTCAAATCATGTTCAAAGGAAGAATTACTATTGCGGCTTATAATTGTATCCTTTTTAGGATAGTCCAGTGATTAAAAGCAGGGTTTATCTCTGCAATGTTTTTGTACTTTTCCTCACTGTGCAAAAATTACTCTGCACCTTTGGACTTACCTCTTTGAATCTAAGACACAAATTGTAGTGGTTTAGTTTACATTTTCCCCTTTCTGTGAGATAAGAACAGGGAGGAATACAAAGCAGGCACCAAACTTTAAAGAATATAATGAAGTTTATTACTACAACTAAAAGAAAAATGGAATAAAAAGGAAGTAAAGCAAATTAACCCCCTTTTTCTCCAGCACCTCCTCCATCCACCTATAATATAAAGACACAAACTTAAAATCATTTCAGTCAGTTTGCCACTCTATAAGAATCTTTGGTCAGTCCATTGAGTGAGAGAAGTCTCTTTTGCTCACGCTATGGAACTTTTCCACAAGAACAATCTTCTCATGGCATCCACGTCACAGCACAACTGCCCTCTGGGGTGGGTTTCTGTTGACATGTGAGAGTGCCTCACCTCGATTACAGGTTTTCCACAACTGTGTTCAAGGGTTCACTTTTAGCTACGGGGGGTACAAGTTTAAGGATGAGCAATTCCAGAAAAACAAAAGTTCTCTTCATCTATCTCCAGGATAAACCC
>VYZQ01019954.1:43135-53231 GCA_013400655.1 Mystacornis crossleyi
GGGCCGGCCCAGCCCCTCCCAGGGCTGAGCTGGGCCCCCTCAGTTACCTCTGCCAATGCCGGCAAGCAAGAGGGCGATTCCCGCCTTGTCCCTCTTTAAATGCTGTATTTTACAGAGGCGTAACCCTTCTCTCAGTGGCTCAATAGAGCTGTCTATGTTCAAATTAGTTAATTGATTGCTTCTAGGAAGTTCTGGAGGAAGTTACCACACCTGTTACAGCCACATCACTTCACCAAAGAGAGCCAAAAGAAAAAAAACCTGAAGAGCAGGAAGGGTGCTAACCCATAACATAAATAAAGACATCTAACTTTCTTCAGGAAAGATTTGACAATGGTTAATTGTGGTATAGAAGGAAAGACTTCAAGCTATAGCCAAAACAGCATATCTCTTTCTGCTTGAAATTCATTTAGCAGTGATAACACATTCCAAGCTTCATCATTAAAGATGTTGTCTCTGAAAAAAAATGATTTGCTTTTGAAGATTAATTTAATTTAAGCTTAAAAATGGAAAATTCATTGAAAAAATAATCTGACTGATTTTAAGCATATAGTAGATGTCAGAACTTTCTTGCAGAAAGAGAATGGAAAATATTTCTCCATATTTTTATGTAGAAGATGAGATAAAAAGAAGTAACATATATGGGAGCAAAAAATTTTAAAACTGCCCAAAAAACAGAAGAGCTTTCTCATTTTTCAGTTTTACATAGAAAGATAACATGTCTAAAATGAACAGAATGTTCTGTTTAATTATCTAGAACACATGTCCTTTTTCTATTTGTTAAATTTTTGAAGAAGGTTTCTCTCCACTGGAAATTTAGAAATCCTTGGATTGAAGAAAAGAAAAGGAATTTCACATGTATGATTTATCTCAAGTATATTCCCAGGAAGGAAATTGGCACAAGTTAAGTTTTTTAGTATTTTTTTTTCCACTGGTATAGCAAAACCATAATGAAAAGTATGGTTAAATAAGATAAAAAATATATAAGGCAATCACAGGGAAGGTTACAGTACAGAGCATGTGGTCTTTCTCAGCTTTGTAGTGCAAAACATCACATGAATTTCTCTATTCTACAAAGGCTTAGGGACGGTTACCATCACACTTTGTTAGGAACTTGAAAGAATGGACCTCTTGTAAGAATCCTTCCCCTCTAGGAGATGATAACACTAGGAAAGCTTCAGATCCTGGGGAGTACATCTCCATCTTTTTATGTTTGGTCTTCTTTTTTTCTGTCTTTAAAAAAACCTCAAACCAAACAAAACCGCAAAATTCTATGCAACACTTATGGTAAGATAGATGTTAACTTCAGGCTAAGCTTTTAAACTTCCAGTAGTGCCAGAGATAACAGTATTCTTACCTATAATGTTAGGAAGAAAAATGATCTTATGTTTAAGAAACATTTTTATGTCTGTGGGACAGAGCTCAATTTCAGATTTTGTTTAAAGCCTAGAGTAACTTATGGATTTGATTCATGTCACTTAATTTAAGCTTTTCTAGAAGTTACATATTCCATGCAAACTAGAGAGAGCATCTTGGCTCTGGCCCCAGCTCAAGAGACAGATAGCTAAATGTGGTGCATGATTCATGCCTTCTTAACATAGTCACTTTTCACTGACTTGATGAATGTGAAAGTCAGGTCTAAAACTAAAAATGAGTTTTAAAATAGGTATGGTTCAGCTTGGTTTTGGTTAGAATCTCCCTCTCTTTCATTCATTTTGCAAAATCAAGTATTGAAACATTGCCTCTCCCTTGGGGAAAGAGTAGGGGGACCAGCAATACCTGAAGAATTTAAAAGGTGATCATATACTTGTTTCTAAAATAAATGTTTGATTTTACTTGTGTTCTGCTCAAATCCAGTCATTTCTCAGATAATATTTTAGCTCAGTTGGTAAGAGCATGGTGCTAACAGTGCCAAGGTTGTGTGTTTGATCTCCATATGGGCCATTCACGGGAGATGGACTCGATCTTTGTGGGTCCCTTCCAACTCAATATGTTCTGTGATTCTATATGGATGTTTCTAAATACTGTGATTTAAGTGTAAAGTATCACAAGAGTTCAAAATTAATTCCTATTCTGCAAGCCCATTATTTCTTTTATACCTTGAACCATCTCGGTTCTTTGTGTACCTTCATGTTGCATGCTTCAGATCCATAATGCCATCGATCCTACATTTCACCTTCTGGGGAGCAGCTTTTTTTCTCTGATTCTCTTTCTTTTCGGCAGGATGCCTAATCACTCAGGCACATCTCAAAAGAATCCATGGAAAATAGAAGGGCACACACTCTACTACTTTGTCTGGCTAACAAAACCTAGAGGTTCCAAAAATCTCAAAAGTGTGGAAGCAGACTGAGACTGACATTTCAAAGAATAGTGGTGTGGTAGTCATACTGGCTGTGCTCCTACAACTTGAAATTTTGCCATCATATTCCATTTCTTATAAGGATAAGAATAGTGAGATCTAAAGATACAGATTATGACTGCTTCTAGTCGTCTGTGAGTGTTTTTTTGGATTTTGTTTGAAAGGTAACTTTAGGTCCCACCATGGATAACCAAACCTTAAGGATAACCAGATTTCCAATTTGAAGCTTTTCGTTCTTTGATAGTTAAAAAGCTTTAGATAAAAAAAAGTCCTCTAGAGAAGAAAACAATATTGATAATAACTCCACAGTGAATCCACTCAGTTTATTCTTATTCTTACATTGAATTACTGCTTTTGGAGTTTATAAGTTTCTAATATTAAAATTTTTCTCCATATCATGCATTGGGCTGCAGTGCTTGAATGTTGTTACATTATGTCAACAATTCAAAGAAAATATGAAATATTTTGCTTTCTATTTTCCCTTTGTTTAAATTTTAGAGTACCAAAAGAAAGTGGTTTTGACATTTTTTACTGACACTTTCTGCGTGGTTATGAAGCTTAATAGGTGATGTATTGAAGAGATTTTTCTCATTAGGCATAAGAGAGTCAGAGAGAGACTGAGTGCAGGAGTGTGAACATCCATGCTGTACAAATGGTATTAATTTCTTGCCTCTATCAATATGCCTTGTGATAGTGCTGCAGCTGTAATGAGAAAAATGGATATTCTCAAACTGCGTTCCTTATAGCTGCTGCCCTTTGTAAGTTCACAATATGTAGGGAGTTAAAGACTCAGTGCAGAATATAACTTATTCTGTAGCAGCTTTAAATTTCTGGAAATTCAGTCACTCTGTAGCCTGTTTCTAGCACAAAAGCTGCAAAAAATCTTTACTTTATTCTTTTGCCATTTTCCTACTCAGCAAAATATGCCTTTGAGTTATAATTCTATCTATTCTGATTCTGAAAATTGTGGAGATTTGCAGCTTCTTCAGTTAACTTCATACAGAAGAGTTACTAATCAGCATCTCAACATGTCCCATCCACGTGTCCCCTTTACTCAGGACACTTCCCAGGTATAAATTTTCAGTGAATAATTATGTGAAAGCCTCAAATCATCTACATGTCACACCTTCTGTTAGCTAAGGGTCAGTCTCTCAGAAGACAAAAATTACTGATGATATCATTCTGTTTTGACCTATGCTTAGATTCAGTTTTTTTAAATTAGTTGTGAATATTGGACTTATAACTCTTCAGGAAGATGTCAGTGTCACAGACATGGTACCACGGTTAGTGTAATTCATAAAGCTACATTCATTTCAATATCCACTTTGCAACAGCTAAGGATTTGGTCCTTGGGGGTTCAGCATATAGTAATATCAAGAAGAATAATTTAAAGAATAGTACTGACTGTGAGATTAGATGTGTTTGAAGCCATCTACTTTCAGCACTGCTAAGGCACCCCTGGAATACCATCCGGAGTAACAACCCTTTGCAGTGAAAAGATAATGATAAAATAGACAAGCAGAAAGAGAAGGAACAGAGTTAGAGATGAAAGCTGTGGAAAGATCGGAGTTATCTAAAAAGTTAATATACAACAAGGAAATATTTAGAACCTAAAATTTTATCCTTTAAGGAGAATAGTTTTAAAGTAATGGAGGATATATTTAAGAACAAGCAAACCTGTTGGTAAGAGGTGTAGGGCTGAACTACAGAAAAGCAAAATTAAATTGGAGAGGAGGAAACTTCCAAAAGCAAAGCAACAAGACAAGAATGCTGCCATTGGGGTTGCATGAGTAGGAAAGTTCATAAAAAATTCAGGAAAGTATTTTACAACTGAAATATCTTGCTATGCAACTTTAGATTTTATTAGAAGAGCAAAAGAAGAATATAAAGTAACTTTTCATATTCTTTCAAAGTCTCATTTCCTTGAACTATGGAGTACTATTAAAATCTAGAGTTTTACTGGTCAGACCTTGGACTTCAAAAATGCAAATAAAACTTACCTAATGGAATATTTCTTATATTTTACCTCTAGCAAAGTCTTCTTTGCTTTTACACCACATCCAGTGGGAAAACTCTCTTTTTTCTTTCCCATACTAGATGAAACTGGAAATCACAGTTGACTGAAATGGGAACATTTCTTGGAAAACTTTGGTTTTATTGACAGATTCTTTCATCTCGACTTCAGGCTTCTGAAGTCAAAGACGATCAAGAACACTTGTTCTTCTGATCAAGAACAGAATCTACTGAAAAAAAATATTTAATGAGTGGTTTACCAAAAAAAAGAAAAAGTGATACAGGAAAATAAATGTTTCCCCAGCTAGAAAGTTAGTAGCCATTCTGAGATAGACTTGATCCCCCTTCCCATGAAAAATTTCAAGAAGTCCAGAAGTCTTTTGCTCCAGTGTAGAATGAAAATAAATGCTGAAACCTCATTTTCTAAAATCAACTGCACCTGTTTTGCCTGAGCTCTGTTACAAAAATAGAGTCAGTAGGATGTGAAAGAGAAGAATAACAGCTAAGACACCATGGCCAGTGACAGTTATGGAGAGAAAAACAGACAAAGGAACTGGATGAGTCTTGGCTTTGAGCTGGATTCTGTAATATCCTTTTTTAGGCATAGCTTTTAAAACTGAATTTAACATTTGTGAACAGCTGCACATAAACAGCACAGGACAACAAAACTCACTCCTTGGACCCAATCCAAAGCCAATTAAAACCACTGGAAAACTTCCATGTGTTCTGAAGAGCTATTTTATCCTTGAACTATACAAAATTTGGCCCCCAATGGTATAGGAATATCATGCTTCAATTCCTGAGACTCAGTTCAAAGACTTCAGTTGCTTCTAAGGAGATAATCTATATCCACTGAGAGCCTCATGTTTGTCCTTTTGTGTGTGTGTGTGGCTTTTTTCATCTTTGGTTGTATAACTTAGTGATAATGGCATTAATAGTACTTATGAAGTGACTGTGCTCAAACCCACAAATTATTTGCTTTAGGACTTGCTAAAAGATGCTTAGATTGAACAAAGGAAACCTGGATGCTTCTACACCTGATAGAGACTCTGGATGGGTCATACATATAGGTAGAGAATGTCAGCATATGCATGTTCACAAAGAAAACAGGACTACAATGCATGAGCTTTCTGTTCCTTAGAATCTTTTGTTTTGTATGTTTTTCAATTCCTATTATTCTGTGGGAGAAACCAGGCTCTGGTTACTAGATGTATGGACACATACACCAAAAGTAAAGGGAAGGCAGCCTCCCTGCCTCACTCCACATAGTGCTACTGTCAGGGGTACTGATAGGCTTGACTAACATCCCACAGAACTACCTCCCCAGGCACACGGATCCCTGCTGCCTCAGCAGCCTCAAATTCTCAATAAGCAAGTCATTTTCTAAAGTAGGTTTATGCTTATAAATTGAAAAATGTGGGAGTGTTTCCTAATAGATAGTATTAAGATTTTCAGTGCAATAGCAAGCAAGATTTGAGTATCTGAACATGTCTAAATTTTTCTTCTGCATTTATTTAATATTGTGTGTTTAGCTTAATAACGTGAAGGATTTTTTTCAGGATTTCAGTAGGGTAATGTGGGTGGCTCTGCTCTGTCTGTGTGCTGAACGTGCTATTTTTGGTCTGATTTTACATTGTGCTTCACCTTAGCCACTGTGTTTTAAATAAGGTGAAGATAAAGGGTTAATATTTATTATTTAAACACATTATTTGGTGCAGATTTTTCTGACTTAAAGAAACCCCAAACATAGAGATAATGATATATGAGCTTTTCAATAGGTATACCCAGACATACCCGGATACTGGAACTAATCATGTAAACCCTGGGAGATAATACCACTACCAACTTCAAGGAGAGTTTTCTGGTTTCTTGGGACTTTGATTTGTACTGTTTTCATGTAAATGTAGACTGTTTCATAGGAAAGAAAACTTTGAAATGAATGCTGGAGCTTAATGCCCGACCCTGTCTGTTTTGTGCAAGTTAAAGGGCAACATGAAAGTTGCATTTTTTTAAAATGACAATGTACATTGTTAAAATGCTAATATGATGGAGCAGAATGTGACAGAGGTAAGGAAAGGTGGAAAACTGAGGGTTGCAAATGCTTACTTCAAAACACAGATGGGAGTTCAAATGTGTGGTGTTCTAACATGTCCTGTTCAAGCACATTATTTTTCTCTTTATAGAAGAGCAAGGAGACAGAGGCTTAATGTCTCCTATTCTTTTATAAACACGAAGTGACACTAAGAAAAAATATGTCCATCTACTGGCAGAAAAAGTCTCACTGTATTTATTGACTTCTGTATTGGCTTTTTTTATGGCAAATCAGGCCATTCAACCATGAAAGGTCCTCTAGGAGGAAGAATATTGTTCGAAATGATGGTGGGTTTTTCCTGGGTTGTATGGATCCACAGTGGTAACTGAGAGAGCAGCAGGGCACTGCATGCATGTTTTCTTCAACTTACCATCTTTTTCTCCATCCCTGTCAGGTTGACATAGGGCAAGCTTGTGTGGTGAAGTGGTGCTGATGTATTTTCACTGCACTTTTCAGATACTTCCTTTGGTTTTCTGTCCCATACCACCTTCCACTCCCCCCAACCCTTTTCTGCATTATATCCCTATACTTCCTACCTTCTTAATACGTAACCTGAATGTTTCCTCTTCTATGTTGGACTGTTTCTGGCTTTGCTTTCTTCATTTCCCAGATCTATCCTGTTTCTTCCCATGCCATGCACACACATTTCCACTTCCATTTACAAATCTGACATCTTCTGGTCATATCTGTACCAATTGGGGTGCTCCTTACTTTCCCCATCCTGTGCATCATCCACATACATCATATTACCTCCTCCCTCCCATCACAACACAGAACCTCTTTCCCATGTCTGTGTCCTTCCTCTCCTTCCTCTTGCTTCATGTGTCCAAAAATGACCATCGCATGCCTAATACACCACATTCTGGCTTGCTCCCTCCTGTCTTTTGGTCTCCAAATATTTTTGTACTTTTGCTTGCTTCTTCAGTGACTGCTGTTTACTCAACCTGCTCTTTTTCTCATGCTCTATGTCTGAATCACAATTTTAGGTATAGCTTTTGGGATATTTGTCTCATATTTTTTCTGGTTTTTCCACTTTTCATTTCTGCCCACACATTTCTGCCCACACCTCTGCTGAACAGCAGTTTGCATAATTGTTTCCTCTCCCATTTCTATTATAATGTTCTATACCCCATATAGCTCCTTCCTCTTCCTCTACTGTCTTCCCATTCACCTCAAATGAACTTGACGTCTTTGCATGCTTAGTCAGAAACCACATTCTTCCTTTCCCCTGGTTTGTAGCCCTGACTCAATTTCCTTATTCCTCAAAATTGTGTTTTGTTTTTTTTTCACTAACTTAGAAAATTTTCAACTTTTTAACTTTTCAACTTTATTTCAAGGAAGTAAGACAGAACTGATAGTATTTAGGCAGGATCAACTGCACCATTCTGGAAAAAAATAAAAAAGAAAAGAGAAGAGAAGAAAGAAAAGAGTAGCTCAGAGGTTATTTTCATGACATTGAATGTTTAATTCTGTAAAGCTTTGGCTCTCAGCAAAAGGACATGATAAAGCATCTGGCTCTCCCTTGTATACTCCACATATAAAGCATTGGAAAGCTGGCTGTCTGTTGTAAAATAGCTCTTGTTCAAAGGGATAAAAAGGTATTTGGGCACAGTTATATTAATCCTTTGTGCCACTTAGGTCTCTTTATTTTGTCATGGTTTTGCATGATCATGGGTGTTTTCACCTCAAATCTCATTAATTTATGTTGCTTGATGGTAAGTCTCAACATTATTAATTTAGTGAGTGTTTTATTTGCAGAAGGCATCTTCAAATTTCCATCTGCTCCTCTGAATGACGGCTACTGATACCAGCTCTCCTGAAGGAAGCAACATGCCAAGAAAGCCCAGTGATCCAATTATCAGTATCTAACACTTTTCTTTATCAGAAAAAAACAAGTCCTTCTATCACTGATTAAAAGCTTCTCTCCTCTCAGTACCCTGACAACTTTCTTTGAGAGGACCATGAATGAATCAAGGCTTTCAGGTGGATATACCCGCAGCTTTTCATTGCACACACTAAAACTACCAAAATTTTGTTCTCAATATCTAAATTTATGTTTTACTAGCACATAAACACAAAACAGTAAAGTAAGATTTTAAAGACAGAACAATCATTTCTGCTTAGGAGACAGATTAAAAAATAAATCTCTTTTGCTAACGATTCTACCTGGCTTGGGCATAATTTTTCATCTGGTGCTGTTTTCAATTGCCTGTTCATTTTTTACCGAAGCGATCTCACCCTAGAGAGGTGCAACATTTTCTCTTCCTGAGGACTTCAGATTGCAGCAGACAGAACAAAACAAACAGGCAGGTTTCCTGCTGCTCAGCCCCAAAGTATTAATGCTGCATGATTAACAATAATATAGTCAATACATGGAAAACAAACACATTCAAAAGTTCTTCCATCAACTATGCAGAACAGTGCTGGTTCATGAAGAGGTGACCCCCGTGGGGGGGGGGATGAGCATGAGTGGATGCGTGGGGCACGGGGTTTCTCTGTCCCTGTTCCCTGGTCATGTGTACCCCAAATCCTTTCCCCCATTGGTCAGTTTGAATGTAGCCCGCGGGAATCCTGTACTTAAGGGAGTGTTCACGGGACCCCGGGGGGGTTGTTCCAGACCTGTTCTGGGGGCAGTCGCTGTCGGAGTCCCTGCCGGGCTCCGGCCATGTGCGGCCAGGGGGAATAAAATCTGAAAACATCTATCAAATATCGTCTCCTTGATTCTTCCACGGGCCAAGGCTGTCTCCCAGGGAAAGGTTGCAGCCACCCCACTGCAACATAATGGGACAGTGTAATAAATACTTAGAGCTTCACAAGCAGTTTTTATTCATAAAAGCAGACATTCAGAATAGGTGATTAAAACATTATCTACNTCAGGTGTTTCAAATGATGTGCTTTAAAACCCTTGAGAGAAACCACCTTATTTAAAACAAAAAGGGTGAGGTGAAGAGGTGACCCCCGTGGGGGGGGATGAGCATGAGTGGATGCGTGGGGCACGGGGTTTCTCTGTCCCTGTTCCCTGGTCATGTGTACCCCAAATCCTTTCCCCCATTGGTCAGTTTGAATGTAGCCCGCGGGAATCCTGTACTTAAGGGAGTGTTCACGGGACCCCGGGGGGGTTGTTCCAGACCTGTTCTGGGGGCAGTCGCTGTCGGAGTCCCTGCCGGGCTCCGGCCATGTGCGGCCAGGGGGAATAAAATCTGAAAACATCTATCAAATATCGTCTCCTTGATTCTTCCACGGGCCAAGGCTGTCTCCCAGGGAAAGGTTGCAGCCACCCCACTGCAACAGGTTCAGCGTAAGTCCATGAATTACTGGGACTTGTTATCTACAGTTCATTCTATAATGTATATTTGTGCAACAGCTGTGATGTGTTCTGGCAGCTCTTCTCTTCCTTCTGAAAGAGACTCAAATGGAGTCTGTGGTTGTCACTGCTCTGCCTGTGCAGGGCTGAGATCCATTTCTCCTGCTGCTTTATTCCACCACCAACCAAATCTCCAGATGGAGGGGAGGCTTCACACCTCAAAAGCACAGTTTTGTTCTCTGGATCAAATATAACAGGTATCACGTTCATTTAAGGACTATTTCAAAAACTAAGTAGTTGAGAAAGTACCTTTCCTATATTTTCTGCACAT
>VYZQ01019954.1:59550-78267 GCA_013400655.1 Mystacornis crossleyi
TTTTGACCATTGCATATTTTTTTATTCATTTCTGTTAAGAATACAAAATTATTTTTGTCAGAAAAAAAAAAAAGAAAGTATTCCTTGTTTATCTTTAAAACTTCTTAGTATAATTATCCCTGTTCCTGGAACAGAGCTAAACCTGATTTATTGAAATGGACTATTTGGGTCAGTTTGAAGTTTAGATCATGGAACAGATAGGTAAACTGAAGGAGGCTCTGAAAATGGCGATAGATTTGTAGCATCAGATTTGGCAGATGATCTGAAATCACAGGATATAGCTGAAAAAATCCTACTGAATTTATTCGTGCCTGGGGCTAACAACTCTATTTTGCAGCAAAAATAGATATTGAAATAATACTTACTTGTTAAAATAATTTTTAATAAGATTTCTTTTATCATCTAACACTCTTCAAGCTAAAGAGAATATTTTAATTATGAAATTCTTAAAGCAATTAATTTCAAGTCACTTTACTAAAAATCCAGAATGCAAAATGATGAGTGAAACACTGACGGATATAATTACATAAGCTCTGGGTGATATTCTTAACTTGTGCAAACAAGAGAGGCAAAGGAAGTGTTAAAACTTCATTGCCCAGTTAAGAATGAGGTTAATTACCAGAGCTGTTGAGGCTCTGGTAAGGAAATTAAATTATTCAAGTTGTTCATAATCCATAAGCAGAAACACAGGCAACTTTTGTTAAAGAGCTATAGCTTTAGGAGCACGTTACATGATTATGTACATAACTGCCTATTCTCTCCCTTTTCTGAGTAACTTTGGAAAATGCGTAAGGGGCCAATCTTTTTCAGTACTAAATCTGATCTGTACTGACCCTTCAGTTCCTCCAGAACTATCCTGACTGGCCAGCAGGTAAAAACAGCTTTGATGGCTTTGGGTATGCAGCCAAGGAAGGCTGTATACAGCTGTGTTAGTACGGCTGGCTTCCACCAGCACCTTCTTTCAAGTGAGATGATAAGTTTCACTTCGTATTTTCTAAAACAGAGAGTCAGTGCATTTAACAGAAAGCAACAGAAAACTCATTTTTTCTCCCGAGCACACGTATGGCCATAATTATTCTTCATCCGACTTTCCTAACTAATAGACAAGAAAACAATAGAAAAGGAAGAAATCAGTGGAATGCTCTTATACATTATGTTGAAGGGAAAGTCTGCATTAATTTTCTACCTTCCCTTTTACTGTGTACAAATACACATAAATAAAATATTCTCATTTAGAAAATGAGAGAGCAGCCCACTTATCATTTTCTGCTCCAGTTTTCAAGCTGAAAGGTTGTGTATTTAACCCAGAGAATGGACAAAGAACATGTGTCGGGAGTTTCAGCAAGGCAGGCAGTGGCAGCAACACTGCAGCAAAGCCACTGCACTGGTAGGGGGCCTTGAATGAATATCAAGCAACAGGAGAGGTCCTGATGGAGGCCTGGTTCCACAGTAATGGCAATGTCTGTTCCCCAGATGCTAGTCCTGCACTGCCTGGGTTATGGATGTCACGCACTGTGCGTGCTCTCCTCTTCCCTGAGCAGAATGTGTGATGTCCCTGTCAGGCACATCTCAAAGGCAGTACGGTTTGAAGGTGAGTTTCCTCATTTTTAGACTTGTTTTTCAGAAGAAGAAATACTGACCACATGAATAATAATTGCTGAACTCAGTTACTAGATAAGTCTCTTGCTTTCACAGAAACCCTCACTACACAAGCAGTTGACTCTTGCAAGCAAGTTACTTAAAAAGATCATGAGATAATTGCACTCGTGAACTATATGAAAAAATAGTTTATGTAATATGACTTTATATCTCCTGCTTTACACTCTAGTCTTCATGCAAGTGTAATTTGAGCAGAATTTCCTTATCCAGGACACTGACAGCACAAAGCATAAATGTTTTAATATTTCCTGCAAGGAAACCTGTCCCAGGTATCTGTGTCACAAACCCCAGAACAGGTACTGATGGGCAAGGATTACTCTCCCTTTTTACATAAATAGTATATCAAAAGGAAAATGGATATATATTTCTGAATGCATTTTATTTTAATTGAAATAGTAAATGGAATTAAAGACATGGCTAACAGCACACATAGCAGCATGTTTGAACATGTTGGTAAAGATAGGGGATGAAGCTGTAGAGTACACTTGTGTAACAACTTCCAAGTTGACTGATGTGATTGTCAATAATTGCATTTTATAAAATTAAATGGTTACATCATGGCAGTCAGAATTTATTCTGGGTTAAACTCTCGGTAAACAGAGCCTTAGTCAGAGAAAATTCAAACTAAGTAATAAAGGCTTTTTGAGATATGAATAACAAAAAACCCCCCAGATCATAGTATTTTTAACATATCTGTGCACCATGCCTTATATTTTACATTGAGTATGAGCAATTCTAGAGTATGCAAATGTGGAGAAAATTCTTGCATATTTGTGCTGTGAATTCAATGAAATTCAGAAAATATAACAGTAAAATGTTTGTTTTAAGTGGGGAATCACCTAAATCATACACAATAGTCTACATGCATCCATTGAATAATTCCAGTGATTTTAAAGAGGTTATTTTAAGGTTTTATTTGCCACAATACATGCAACAGCTCATAACCCTTTATGAAGATAATGCTCACAAGTTTAAACAGTACAGTGCCCTGAATTTCTTGGGAGGCTACAAATGGTACCTCAGGGCTCATTAGCAGGCTATAGTTCCCCCTATCATGGGATTCTGAAGCAAGAGCATTATAGTTCAATTTGCACATAAGCTGCTGATCTATCCAGGAAAAAGTAATACTCAGCAATAATTTATACATAAGTTATGAGGAAGAAATATTCCAAAACAATGAAAAACAAAGGTAATAAACCAATTTCTTTGTGTAAACAAAGGAAAAAGATGCCATCACAATTTCCCAAATTGGTAGAAACAGCTGCAACAGTCATTTTCTAAGAAAGTACAAAGCTGAGAAAGTGGCAGTACTGATGCTGCCAGTTCTGTGATACACATTAGTCTTAATTTCTTTGAAAGAAATTTTCAGTCTTGCGACTCTCCTGGCAGTTAATGGGTTGGAATATGAGTTGCTCATCTGAGATCTAATTTACAAGAAGAATTAAAAGATCAAGCATGCTGATAGTGGGCAGGAGTTGAGAGCTTAATGAAAATACAGCAGAAACTTAGTGAATTATTTAAGAAAATGAAAAAATTGGTTGGACATCACATTAAAGGAATTTCCAGAACAGGGCCACAAAACATGGAGAGTGATGCTGTGGTGAGTATGCTTGACCTGACCCTTCAGAGATGAGCTCTGGCAAAACCTCTGCACAATGGCCCGAGCAGCTCATGAGAGATACCTCATGCCAGTAACACAATGAGAGTACATTTCTTCACAATGCTTTGCTCTTCATACTTATTTCTTACCAAATTACTATCTTCATCTATTTTGTGTCTTTTAGTATTATCAGAGCTATCACTATAAAATCTAAAGTTTCTTGAGAACAAAGTATCTGCAATACAGAAGCATATCCCAAGGCAATTCTTTAAAAGATAGACATATTGAATTCTTGTTGAAAAGTCTAGGATTTTATTATCGTACTCCTCTTTCACGGCCAGGCTGAAAGCATGTAATTGCATGGCAATGAAAAAACTTGTTTCCTGTTATGAACATGGAGATCACTATATGGCCATTAAAGAAATAAGGGTGTGTATTTATGGGATGCTGTTATTGAATACTTTAAATAGCAGCTGAGGTCTGAAAAAATACTTATGATAATAAAAATATAAGTTTTATTATAGTAAAGATTAAGTGTTTTTCAATACAGTGTTTAAACTACTTTGGACCTGACACAGAATGCAGAGTGGAAAGTTAGGTCCCTCCTCTTTCTGTTTGGAAACTGGAAGAGTTTAACAGTTCATAAAAGTCACTTAAAAACATATGTTGAGCAGCCAGTCCAGAGAGAAATGCCACATAGGAGGGTACGCCTGAAATGCTTCCCTTAGTCTTACCTGCCTGGTTGTTTCCACTCCACTTTGAAATGGCAACTCAGAGGTCTGGACCATCTGTCAGAGACCTGAGAATGGCTTAGGGATTTTTCTTTGGCATATGCACAATGGATGTGTTAGCCACCTTTACATAGTTCCTTTCTAAGGAGCTTGATATTAGCATCATAGCTAACTATTTGGGTTTTAATCTTCTGGGGCTTCTGCAGTAAATCTCAGCTTTGTTCCGAACAATGTATTTGTGCCTTCCTCTTCACAGTGAGCTTGTCGTGCTAAGGTGTGTTAAAGAAACTTTAGGATGACCAAAAGATGCAGACTTCTACTACAAAACTGTAGTGGACCTTTTAATGAATTGTCTGGGACAAACTCATGTTAATACAATCTTAAAATAAATGCTTTATGAATTATATTTATAATTAGTGTCATAAAATTATTTATTGAAATTTTCTTCCAGTATAGTTCTGATACATAGAATGTTCGTGTCAAATTATAATCTACATTAATACATCAGCAAAATACAGAGAGTTGTCCCTCAGGTACACAACACATTCATCACCAAGGCAACTAAAGACTATAACTATATATTTGAAATGCTAAATGACATTGTATGAAGTACTCCATCAGAAAGAAGCAAACAGAACAGAAATAACATATGACCATTTTGAATTAGATTCCAAAATGGAATATTTCACTTAAAGAAACAAAAAACTGCCCAGTATGTTTTAGAAAGAAGTTAAAAGAAGCAAGAAGCATTAATAGTTCAGATTGATGGTGGTGAGCCAGGTAGACGATTTCACACATATCTAATAAATGAAAAACTTGAATTACATGAATAATTAATATGAACGCAATACAAACATAAAAATAGTTTTGAAATATTGTGGTCCTTTTTGTCTCTCAGAGAAACTTGCTTAACAACACAATGTTGACAATGAGTGAAAATAGCATATCTCTGTTAGAAATAAAAAGTGTCTGATTTATGGCATATAGTAATTTCCTGTTTTTCTTTGAAACATTGTTTCATGCAATTATATTGCTATATAGTTCTCTTTTTCTCTTTTATGTATTGGTTGTGAAATTCAGTCAACAAATGAACAGAAAGTTATTTTACTTAGACTATTCATGATAATACTTAGTTCATGGAATTTAATTTATTTACTTTTTTTTTTTTAGTTACTGAGTGTTTGGGGTAGGAAGAGATTGCTGGAGGTCATCTGGTCCAAATTACTTGCTCAAGCAGGGTCACCTAAAGCAGTTGCTCATGACCATGTGTCTGAGAAACATACAGCTCAGTGTAACATGCAGTTTTATAACACATTGCATTTCATGAATATTTTGGTGCTTCTGTCACTAAAACTATTCAAAAATGCATAAAGAAAATAATTTTATGACTAAGATTATGCATCAAATAATTTATACTATAAATATTCATTCTTGGTATTAAACTGCTCTAATTACGAATGGTTTCCCAGAAGCTACAGCATGTACTTGGAAATGGAGTCACTGTTTAAAATAAAAGCATAAGCCACACTGAGCACAGCAGAAGATATGAAAGATACTTAGGGAATGGAAAGGCAGGGACTCTGATATTAACAGCACTGAACTTACTGAATATATATCATCAGTATTAACAGCAAACTATATATCAGATAGACATGAATTTACTTCAGAAATCCTCAGTTTAATTTCTTAAAGTATGGCCATTTGGCCAGCCTTTCCAGTGCCACATCAGGTTGGCAATTTGAGGACTCCCAGGCATGCAGAGATCCATCTCTTTTTCAGTCTCTTTGAACTCTAGTACGACAAATGTGAGGCAAACCTTTCTCATGGTGAGATGAAATTAGCTTCAAGTCCTGCTAAACCCGGTACCTAATATTATTTGGATAATACTTGTAGCAGTGTTTTTCTTATCACTTATTTTTCTTAGTGGCACATGGCTGGATACCAGCAATGAGTGACAGAAAAAGAAGACAAAAAGTGTATTGCCAAGCCCAGTGACACACTCTAGTTTTAGCTCTTTCTTGATAACTGTTGAAGTAGTGACTTTCTTTGAAAAGCTGGCCAGCATTTTCTACGGCATAGATAACAAAATCAGAGTTGTAACATCAACTTCAAATGGTAAATCTGGAGTTACCAGAGAATGACAACTCTCAACTAGTGTAAAAAGTCACTAAACCAGATGGCAAATGTTCTGGTATTTACTTCTTAAAAATAATACTGCAGCCAATATGTATATTTTTTAATAGAGGGAAACACAAAAGTTTAATATAGCCATATAATTTTTCCTGTTAGAAAATGGCCAGATTTTTATTTAACCACAGAAACAACATCAGTAAATTGGTTTCCATAATTTGTGGCTCTGTATTTTTTTAATATAGATATGGTGCATAAAGATATTATTTTTTTGCAGCCCTATCTATTTAATGTTGACTTAAAAATGAAATATGTTTGATGGTTGAGAACAAACATTTCATTTGCAAAGCCACTTCCTATTTATTACAGCCCTACTTTATTGAACTTATTTCCAAGACGTAGATATAATTTTATTCAAGGGCAGTGTTTAGTATAATGACCTGATATATCCCATATTTTCCCTATTGATGTCTTGTTAAAACATAGATTCTCAGCTAGAAGCATAAAGCCAGCTTATATAGAAATAGTAAAAAATTCTTGATAAAAATCACAGGTAAGCAATAATACTTAGGAAAACCAGATATATTAGAATGTCTCAGAAACTTGTAGATGTTTGTGAACTGTTTAGAACTTAGTAAGAAAAGCCATGTTTTTAGGAGAAATCATCTGTCATAATCCCTCCCTCTTCCTCTTCACAAAGACAATTAAAATGGATTTATTATGAAAACACAACTGTTTTATGAAAAAAAAATAAAACAATAAAGAAAAAACACATAAGGAAAGAAATGTGAGACAGATTATACTTTTAAAGGATGGTTCTTATACGCCTTTTTTAAGTCTTCTGTTCATGGCAAGGTATTTCACCTATATGCATGCCCAAATTTTACTTTCAGTAGCATTAGCATTTTGTTAGCTTAATAATTATATTTAATTTTTGTTGTTATTGTTAGAATAGTTCTGGGTTTTTTTATATATCCAGATAAAGTATTTTATAAACACACAAAGAAAATAAAACATGAGCCTTAACAGAAAATGTAGGGGAGGAAATACTAAAAAATAGAGGGAGTAACGGGATGCACAATGAGAATCTGAGCAGACTTTGTTGCTCCCTAAACACGGGTCTTTCCTTTTGTGTGGAATACTACCATCATCTTAAATCAGCCATCTTACCCCATACCACTTAATTCTAAAACACAAAATACTTTAAAGTCTGAAGACCACACCAACATAAGAGAACTGAGAGTGTATAATATTCCCTGCCTACAACCCAATGCCTTTGTCAACCAAAGGATTGATGTAAGCGATACCCTGCCTGAATTTTCACTGGAAGTGGGCAAAGAACTCACCATGGAGCTGAGCTGATTTTTGCAAGGTCCCTCCTGTAATAGTGGGCAACAAATAATTACAAGTAGAGAAATTAATTCAGCTTAGTAAAACAAGTATGGCTAAATGGAACTGGAGCATTTAGAAGAGGTAAAATTTAAGATGAATTTCAAGAAACATCTTTGAAACTGAGCTTTATTGAGCTGAGGAATTTGATGTCCTAGCTGTCATATTTTCTCCAGATCACAAGCTCATGTCTTCTCTGCATTGTTTTCCCATTTTCATATAAAGCTTCATTTACACAAAGTGTATTTCATAGCTCAAACTATTTGCAGAGATGTTTCATTATTTGTTTCATATTTGACTTTGTCCTAAGTTCTTCACTGGAGCACTTTGGTGTTGTTAGTTATTTGACATTCATATTTTCCATAGCCTTATCCAAGTGGCCAGTGTTCTGAAAGTATTATGATTAATATCAAGAATAAAAAAAACTAGTTATCATAAATAATAAGAATGCTAATCAAACCTTCACACCAATTACCACTGTGTGACATCACTGACACAAGTAAATAGCTGCCAAATTCAAATGAAGAGGCCTGATAATGGAAGGCAAACAGAAAACCCTGGGTAATTTTCAGTCTAAAACTGTCATTTCAAGGCATATCTGAAATGTCAATATCAACAGAAACACCAGTTGAGCACACATGGAATAAGGAGTCACAAAACATGCTTACATTGTTCAATGTATTTAATAGAAGAAAACTTTAGAATGAGGGAGAACTTTAGAATGAGGGAGGTCAAAAGCACCTTTAAGAAACCAAAAACCTTGCTAGCCTCAAGTGCAACTCTGTTTTACTGGTTATACTTTGCATATCTTATGTGTTGAGAATTTTACAAGGAAAACTTACTGCTGCATGTGCACGGCAGAACAGTAGAGTGGATGCACACACAACTCAGTAATTTTCCAAGCTACTGGAGGTCTCCCAAAGATATAGAAACATTTTGCTTTTCTCAGATGAGCTCCCTGACCAACAATGCATGGATATTTGTTGTACTGAAAAAAAGAAGTGAAAATACCTATGACTGATTGGCCAGTTTATTATATCAGCTACTGGTTCCTAAAATAAACAAAGGAGAAAGACACTTTAGAACAACGTGCATAACGATGACAAGATGACTTTTGATTTGATTCCATTTTCATACTGATATAATGAGAAACAGGAGTAACAAGGAATTGCAAGGCAAATTTTTCTATAAATACCTCTGTGATTGTGTGGAGGAGAGATCTCTTTCTCATATAGACAGGATACTAGTTTTAACAATCAAGGCATTTACTTGTCTGCTTTTAATCATTTGTGACTCAGCATTAGTTATCCTTTGAGGAAAAAAACTAGTCACAGCTTCATTGTGTAAACAGGTCTTTTTACATACGTCGATTTGGATGATTTAAAACTGTATGAAGAGTCGGCTGAGACTCTCTCTGACAAACAGAGGTCAGAAGTTCTCAAATTATATCTGCATGAGGTTTGTATGAGACGTATGAACTTTTGTACCTGTCAGTGAAGAGCAGAGAGTGACAGTGAAAGGTCTGCATTTAACACAAGAACAAGTCACTGGACTCCTCCCACTTAAAAAAAATGCTATTACCTTAGTACTTCAGTAAGTACTTGTTGCGGTGACCCAGCCCTTCAGGCTGTGTGTCAATCAGGGCATCCAGTGGGTGGATTTCCCTGCCCAGGACAGTGGGTCCGAGGGCGGGTCTGAGGGTGGTTCCGAGGGCGGCACAGATCTGTAGGCCACGCCCCCACTGGGTGTCACTCCAGGCTGGGTCACCGCCCCTTGTTCTTGAGAGTTCAGTGTCCGTTTATGGTTCTTAAGTTAGCCATTGGTTTCCTGTTATTACTCCTGCCTCCCAGTTCTCCCTGTAGACTATAGTTTGTTCCACCCTAAGGTATGTCACCCTCATGTTTATGCATGTCTTCATTGCTTATGTAATAAGCTACCAGAAAGTTCTGTTCAGTTAGTCCCTCCCCCATTGGTCCTTTTAAATCGCACCCTCCCCTGAGACCCTGTCATTGGTTACCTGTCATTGTATGTCACTCTTCTATTGGTTTATGTCTCCGTTCCACCCCTATCCACCTCCTGTGTAAAGTCCCCTGCAGCCGTCAGTAGTCATTCGTGGCTCTTTGTTGCTTCGCCTCCTCGCTATTCTGTTCCTGTGGCCCTCGGGTCGAGGAATGAAGACTTGGATTGCTGCTACAAAGAGTCTTTCTCTCTCCTCCTGTACCTTCGCCGCTCACTACAATAACAACAGACTGCTGCCAGCTCCACGCAGGAGCCTGAAGCAGCCTGCTCTTCACAGAGCATCTACTCCTCTGCTAAGCTGTGGGCTGCCCTTGACCGGGACACCTTGGCAAGACGCCTGCTTGGCCTCCGGGCGGCCAGCGGTCAGTGTCAGTACTTCAGGAGTTCAGTAGGAAAAAAGGAAATGAAACCAAAGCCAAGTACAATTAGAAAACTTAAAAATTTCCTTCAGCTTCTGATTTCTAAGATCAGTGCATGCCGACTCCACTGAATATGCTCTTCTTGTTATGTGTTATCTGTAGCTAATACGGGACCGGTCTTTGAAAGAAATGAAACACTTTTCCAGGCTGACCAGGAAAGCTGACATTGGACTTCACACCTAGAAACTGAGGCTGAGAGCTTGAGTGTACTGAGGCAAAAGAAGTAAGGATATTGAAGACCTATTTAGGGTCTGAGCAATTGTGAGTACACAGTACACTTCTTACATATGTCAGGGAAAGTATTTAATCACATTTATAAACAATACTAGAAAAAATTGCAGAAAAAAAGAGTCATGATGGAAATCCAAGCCTTATATGAAGACCAGTGGCAAAATCTATGTATAAAAAGAATAGTACTGCTTAACCACCTTGGTAAACACCCTCATCTTTTGCTGTGGACATGATGTTTGCATGATTGAAAAATAAGGGACTGTTGAAGATAGACATCTAGGAAATCTACAGAAACATGCAGCAACTCTTTCAATCCTTACCAATTAGAATAGTTATTGTTACCCAATGATTTAGGAAATTTAAAATAATTTAGGTGGGTGTGCTGAACAGATAGGTATTCTTGTACTTTAACTTTGGTTCTTGAAAGTAATAAGCAGATAGTTGAAAGAATGTAGGAAAAGTATTAATTTATCCCCTGTTCCTCATTCTGAATTTATCAATTAGAATATGAGTTCCATCTTCTCTTAGTTATTTTTCTCACCACAGGATGTTGATTCTTACCTATAGCAAAGAGAAGGTTAGGTGGCTTGGGAGTTGTGAACACAAGACTAAGCATGAGAGGACAAAGACAAGAATAGAGCTGAAGTCTAGGAGGCTACAAATAGTGATTAACAGTATCTGACATCGCCAAAAGTACTTGATTATTCTTATACTGTATTGTTTTATCTCATATTCCTAATAGTTTATTTAGAAAATTAGTCGTTCTATAATGTCACCAAATCCATATCACTTTTAACTCATATTTCATAGTGAAAAAATTATCACTATATTCTTCAGAGAGATTAACACAGAATCTAAAAAAAACTTCTCTAAATTAATTTTACCAGAACAGTGATAAAATATTTTATATTTAATTCTACCAGAGGAAATCCTAATGTAGAAAAGGCTTCTGCAGCCGTCATCATTCTTTGTGTTTGTGTCAATGTTTGTTCTTTCAGTTTAGTGACTAGGAAGTGGTGAGAAATCAGTAGTTCAGTAATAACTCTTCTGCTAAAGAAGAATTAGGATCAGATCTGAAGTTATGCATTCATATCCAAGTAGAAGTATTTGCTTGGTTATAATTTATGGCTGTGAATTATGCAGCACAAATAAGATGCCTTCATCACCATATATACACTCAAAAACATTGAGCTCATTCTGGACTTGTCCTTGTACATTCCCACTTTTAAACATTCAGTCTTTAAAAAAAAAATCTTTAAGGAACAGATGTACAAAGCAAAGAGGTCAAAAGAAGCCTTTCTTAAAATGTGGAGGAGGCACATTAAATTCATTACCATTAGAAAAATTTAAGATATTCTGGTGTGCCTGTGAGATTGTCAGACGCTCGTACTCAGGATTTTCTGGATGTGGTTTCCTTAAGGCAATTAGAAAGATCACACAGTATGTATTTTAAGTTTTGGCCAAATGTATGTCTTATTTATGCAGTTTTTCTCAGAAAAAAGTTATTTTCTTAAACAGAGTTAATTTTTGTAGACACAGTTTTGGTGGATACAATAATTTAATGGCATTAAACAAGTTTAGATCAATTCTGTGGCATAACTGGTTGATATAACTGAAAATATCTCAAAAGTTGACACAATACTTATTCTCAATTAATCTAAAATGTTTATTACCGTGTTAATAGCTAAGGCAGTTTATAATGAAAGCTTTAATTGTGTATATTGTACATAATAATTAAGCTTACAGGTATAGAAATATAGAAGCATATATCATTAAGCTTTTTAAAAACCGAGTGAATCACTCTATAGCCTCTAATAACATTTTAATGACTGAGTGACACATACTGGTTCTTTTCCTAAAAAGCATTTAAGTCTAAAGAATGTAAACTATGGTCAAACAGTTTTGGACTAACAGCAATGAAGAAATTAATAATTTTATAAAGGATGGATACCGTGTGAGATTTTTCATAGAATTTTGCCTAGAACCAGAAACTTATATTAAATTTTATCACTCAGTGGTGATGTCAATAAATAAAGTACATTGGCTGTATATCAAATATGCCTACTGCAAAAACATTTTTTCAGTGTAATACTTTTAAGGATTTATGAAGGGATTATTTCATTTTCTTTTTTTTCGAACTGAAGGTGTTGTAGTGCATTTTAATGCTTGGAGAACTGAAGGCTTGATTTAATGAATAGAGCTAAACATGGTGTGGGTAGGTAAATAAACAGTTTTATTTCTGGGCATTCATTACTTTTTTTCAACCAACCCTAGTATTACAGTCTGAAATAGTTTAGAAGAAAATCTTAATTTTGTGTGTCTGAGATCCTGAGTCCTGAAGAAACATTCTATAAAGACTTCAGTAAAGTTCTTTTTGACCTTTATTCTAAATTCAGACTGAAATAACTCCGCAGAAAGAGAAAAGCAAATAGATTGGGATAATCCTTACAAGGTAGGGAGATTTTTACTATTTTAGGAGTACTAACCACCATAGCTGCTACACAATTATGGACTGTTAGTAAACAGTTAATTGTCATGCATTCCTGGTAATTAAACTAAATACATGGATGAGCAACAAGGTAACTTTTACCTCCAATTAACATGCCCTTTCACCTATTAAATGTAATCGCACTCTTACTTATATGTTGAGCATAAACTACATTATATTTTATAATCTTGTTAATATTCATGCTTTGTTAATGAAATTTGATCAGCTTATTTTTTGTAGTTAAGTCACATCTGTTGTCAGAAGTAATTAGATCAGGTGGCAAATGACAGCACCTCTTCTGACAGATGCTTTAATGTTGAGAGTAAGAATGCCCTAAATGTCTCTTTGAATAATGACAAGATTTCAGCTAGAGTTTATTTGCCTTGAGCTTTCAAAGCGGAACTTTTGGAGTAGTCTGACATCGTCCCAGACAAGACTATGTGTGACTTTCACTTCCAATGTTAGAGGAAAAGAGAAACTCGTTCAAGATGATTTTTAATAAAGATTTGTCTTGGAAAGGTAGAAGATGATGTTATCAAACTAACTCAGTATGTTCTCCTTTTAGCATATATACACATACTCTGTTAAGACACAAAAGATACTGCACTATGCATTTAAGCATATCTCAGACAGTAAATTGCTTCAGTCTAATGACTCCATTATTCAAATAAATGTGCTGACAAGCTGGTAAAGATACTATTTTATGGCAAGCTTTTCATCAGACAGCCATGAAATAATGCTGGCTTTCTGCTTCTGAATCAGAGAATACACTTTTTTAGTGAACTTACCTTACAAGAAAGCACTGTAAAATGCACTATGAAAGAATCTCTTCCACCATTTATCCACAATCTAGATAGCACACAGATAGCAGTAGTGTGGGTTTCCCAGGTCTGTTTGGAAAGACACGTTCATGCTTCCTGGTCTGTATGATTCTGCATAAAACAAGAATTATAGGAATGCCTTCAATCAATTCTCTGCATTGTTTTATCCTTACAAACTGTAGTGGAATCATGAGTGCTCACCAGATTGACAATCCCTGCCCATGTGCCATCCAACCACTTGGAGGAAGGGTTTAAAGGCACATACTGACAACCACCAAGGAGGATATTCTTTGTTACTGGCACCCCATGCAAAAATGTAATAGGAATTTTGGTGGTAGCGAGATGGATTGCTCTTGCTCTGTGCTTGTCCTATAAAAGGAAATTTTATATAAATTCTGTAAGATATTCTTTATTGTTGCTCTGTAAAATCTTACTCTCCCATATGCTGTCATTTCCACTCAAGAAAAAAGCCATTCATTCTTTTTTTCCTTTAGAAGTGTGGTAGAAATCTATTGTACTTCAGGATTATTTTTTTCCAAAGAAATTTAAGTCATTCATTTACTAACTCTTGAAGTCAGACAAATTGTGCAGAAGTACTTTATGCAGTCAGTATGATAAATTTCAAGCTGTACTGGTAGAAGAATGTGAATAATGGAAAAATTATTCACGAATATATTATCCCAAAACTTTAAAGAAACCATACATATTAAGTTCCCCTACCCACTCCAGGAAAGGAATAAATGATAAATAAATATTTCAGGAGTAATTCATTCAAATAATTTATTTTAAAATTATCCCTGCCCTGATTGAAACTCTATTGAAATAATTGATCTCATTTCTGCTGGTTCAGCTTCATAAAGAAATACACAAGAAGCTCCAGTATTTTATAGAATCAGGCTCTTTTAACTTCTGTCAACTTTTAACCCAGTTTAAAGCATTATTTTAGGCACTAAAAATTCACTTTTATTTTTAACTTTCCCATTCCTTCAGTTTTCCTGCCCACCATTTTTTACAATTTAAAAATGTCATATTGCAAAATGTGTGACACAGTTATTTCTTAAATTATTCTGATGTTTCTTTATACTTTTTATTTAACTGAATTGGCAGGCAATTATATCACAATTAACTATTTGGTGACTAGTTTAGTAATTTATGCTGAACAAAATATTCTGTTTTGAGACTTTGTCTACTTTGCTTTTCCATAACTTTAGAATTAAACCTTCAATACAGTAAAAAACTGTGAGCTGATTTTTTTTTAAAGCATGTAGAGATTCAAATTAGAAGTTAAACAGATCTTCAGCAGAACACAACAGCAAAAGCCAATAAAGTCCCTTGTAATCAAACGCCTGAGTAAATAAGCCTTCATGTAGGACATGTGAGCCTGGCATTAGTTTCCTCTTTGAGAACAGCAGGAGAATGTGAATGTCTCCCATCTGGTTCAGCCAGATCTTTAGATCCAGATGGGTTAGGATACTGTCCATGTCTACAAATAGATCCATTTTACCTGTAGGTTCATAAAGGGAATGGAGACATGACAGCACTAAGTTCTGCAGCACCTGACTTTTAAAACTGCCAGATTAGGCAGTAATTCCTTTATGAAATACACAGAGAGGTTTAGGAATGGCAGCCAAAAACACCATTGCAGAGTTCAGTACCTCAAGCTAGAAACTAAGGAATACTGAAAAAGTANGGCACTGTGTTAGGGGCAGCAAGAGGTGAGTGCTGATTACACCAGGACTTACAATCATACAACGCAGTGACTGAAAATTTGTATCATATCAAGTGACAGACCCTTATGCAGACAAAAAGCAAAAGTAATCATGTCATCTATGCATTTCTCTATTGCTATTATTTTGTGGCTTATTTATTAACAATCCATTTCTGAAGCTATTATCAGAAACTATTTCAGTCCAATGAATAAAATGTTTTCTTTCTCCAGACTTGCAATACTGAAGTCTCTCAGTATCTTGGTTTATGGTGACTGAATGATCTTAACAAGACTTACTAATCTGTGTGNACCATACATATTAAGTTCCCCTACCCACTCCAGGAAAGGAATAAATGATAAATAAATATTTCAGGAGTAATTCATTCAAATAATTTATTTTAAAATTATCCCTGCGCTGATTGAAACCCTATTGAAATAATTGATCTCATTTCTGCTGGTTCAGCTTCATAAAGAAATACACAAGAAGCTCCAGTATTTTATAGAATCAGGCTCTTTTAACTTCTGTCAACTTTTAACCCAGTTTAAAGCATTATTTTAGGCACTAAAAATTCACTTTTATTTTTAACTTTCCCATTCCTTCAGTTTTCCTGCCCACCATTTTTTACAATTTAAAAATGTCATATTGCAAAATGTGTGACACAGTTATTTCTTAAATTATTCTGATGTTTCTTTATACTTTTTATTTAACTGAATTGGCAGGCAATTATATCACAATGAACTATTTGGTGGCTAGTTTAGTAATTTATGCTGAACAAAATATTCTGTTTTGAGACTTTGTCTACTTTGCTTTTCCATAACTTTAGAATTAAACCTTCAATACAGTAAAAAACTGTGAGCTGATTTTTTTTTAAAGCATGTAGAGATTCAAATAAGAAGTTAAACAGATCTTCAGCAGAACACAACAGCAAAAGCCAATAAAGTCCCTTGTAATCAAACGCCTGAGTAAATAAGCCTTCATGTAGGACATGTGAGCCTGGCATTAGTTTCCTCTTTGAGAACAGCAGGAGAATGTGAATGTCTCCCATCTGGTTCAGCCAGGTCTTTAGATCCAGATGGGTTAGGATACTGTCCATGTCTACAAATAGATCCATTTTACCTGTAGGTTCATAAAGGGAATGGAGACATGACAGCACTAAGTTCTGCAGCACCTGACTTTTAAAACTGCCAGATTAGGCAGTAATTCCTTTATGAAATACACAGAGAGGTTTAGGAATGGCAGCCAAAAACACCATTGCAGAGTTCAGTACCTCAAGCTAGAAACTAAGGAATACTGAAAAAGTAATGTGTTTTCATACCTCTTTTATTGACTTTGTTAGGTTCAAACAATTCATTTTTTTATTCAAAATCAAAGAACGGGCAATCATTTTTAAGGAGGAGAAAGTTTAACTAACCAGCACTTCAAGGACTGGGACACTGATTTAGGATATAGGGCACCTGTTTTCAGTTCCTTATTCCACCTGAAGCAATTTGACTTACTCTTTTTAGCTAAACCTGTGTAGTATATGCATATTGATTCAAGAGGCCAAAAAACCCACATTTGTTGTTTTGCATAGTCAACAGAGAACATGCCTAATACAGGTAAATCTGAATCCCATTCCTGATTCTGAAGACCTATATTTCCATCTGAAGTGTTTAATGGAGCCAGGGCCAGATGTAGAACCAGAGTATTCCCAAGTGATTTTCTTAAACATAGTCTAAAGTTCATATTCTCTTGACCAGTGAGTGTTGAACTACTTCATGCAATGTGCAGTTACCTTTAGGAAGGTCTTCAGAATACCTTGGAGTGCAGTAATAAAATATTCACAGAAGGGATGTGATTTCAAATCTTTGCAGCCAGAAGAGGCAAGGTTCCCCATATCTCCCATCTCTCCTTTCCTTCATCCTTAACCTGAAGCTATTGAAACACACATGACTAAAGAAAGAAGAGTTTGGATTTTTACATCTTGGTTAAAAGCAACTGTTTCTTCTCAATCCATCTAAAGTGGTTTGCAGAGCAACTCTTTTTTACATCTGAAAACAGAACTCCATGGTGCACTCAGGGCATGTAATTGAGACTGCTCTGAGCAGGCAGTGTCACTGAGCAGCACATCTGCAGTAAGTCTAGTGCACTGACCTATTGTGCTAGTGGTAAGTCTTCTTTTAACTGGGAACTTCACCTCTCTCTTTTCAAGAGCTATCTTATAGGGCCTTGCTTGATAATTTCCATGTATTCACATCTGACAAATGAAATATCTTCTATGATTCTAAAACTTTTTGACAGATAATAATGATCAGTGACGTGTGTCTACAAGATTAAATTATGGATCACCTAAAGCTTACTTTTCAGTATTATGCAGTATATGAACTGAATTATTAATTGAACATGTGTTTATTCTCATTTGCCATTAATTTGTGGAAAGAATTATGTCTCCCAAGTTTACCAGTAGAGTTCGCATTTACCAATAATAACACTATGTCACTGTTCAAATCATTTGACTGTAGTACGTTTTCTATATTTTCAGAGTTCCAGTGATGCTTCTTTACTGCCCTGAAAATCATCAAGAAAAGAATGGACCATTACATTTCCAAGTGGCTGGTGATTAAGAAAATTAAAAATATCATGATATTTCCATGTATTTAAGGCATGAGTGACTACAGAGAAAATCATACTCTTTTGATCAAGTCTTAGTCTAAAAAGATGGCCATTTCAACTAAGAGCTAATATATTGTTGGCAATACAGGATAGTCTAGTCATGTCAAGATGTATTGTTTCAGTAATAGGTAGGTTTTGGAACACAAGTTCACTGTTAAGTGATCCATTTGAATGTCTATGAGTGACATTGCAGTATACTATTCTTCCTTTTACTAGCACCAATTTACCCTTTTTTTGTACTTTGATGATTTTTTGGAAATATGATTTAGTAATTTCATTCTCAGAAGTTATGCTAGAATTATTTTCATGGTTCTACCCATTCAAATGCTGTTTTACATCTGATAGTCAGTTATAATGATCTGAGAAACCTCTACATCAAAAACTACATCTCATGTAGTTTTTTCTATTTCTGATCTTACTGAGCCGTGCAAAATAATTTCTCTATTTATTCTAGGAAGTTCTCCACTTTTAGCAACACTGCTGTCACAGCCTCCATCAGGGGCACAGTCTATGTGGGTTGCAATCAACTGACTAAAGTCACACAAATGATACAGTTTATGGTATTATCCTTGAACAGGATCTGCTCCTCAACCTTTTATTTATTGTTCTGAAAGACTATAGTTGCTGTATGATTTTTAGTCTCTCATTAGCATATTTTTAAAGTAATCTCTGAACAATAAAGAAGTTATCATAAAATTGAATTTAGCTCAAATTCTCTAGAATGAATTGGAGCTTTCTCGAAATACATTTCAAAGTTGTATGTTTGTTTCAATGATGGTTAACTATTTTTGTATGTAAATTCTAGAGATATTTATATATCTAAGTTATATGTCTTTATTTAAAATAAAACAAACAAACAAACAAACAAA
>VYZQ01019954.1:78339-97581 GCA_013400655.1 Mystacornis crossleyi
TCCTATCTAAAGATTAAATCTTGTATTATAAGATCTGTGGCATTATGAAATTAAATAATCTAAACTTCAACATTCCTGCTGTTGGTTAATGAGTCTTTCACAAAACTATTGTTGTTCAGTTTAGAAAGCTCTGGTGGGAGTTGATAATTTTTTGTTATTCTAAATTTCACAATCCTTTGCAATCCAGAGAATCTATTTCACTCATTCAATTTAGTAACCTTCAGCAGATAATGTCACAAAATCTGGATGTTTTAGTCAAAATATTATTTCTCTTTATTTCAACAGCTACTCAAAAAACATAAAAATATTCTTTCCTAGTAACTGAGCAGCAGGCTGAGTTGATCAGTACAAACAGGTATGACTGTAAGTTGAAACAGCTACAAAAATAAATCAAGGAAAACTTTTTCTGAAGGCCAGGAATTCAGTAGGGAAGTAAGTAAAACTTCTGTTTAGTCACTCCTCCAGTAGCAGCTATTTTTCCTTTGTACAAAATAGATAATGGCTTCTGCAATGACATGTATTTCTCTACCAATTTTTCCTGGAATATTTATATCACTTTGTTTTTTCCTCATCCTAAGAAGGCTCATATCATTGTGGTCTGTTGTCACTGGTGACTGAATTGGCTGTGCAGGTCCAAATAATTTCCACTGCTATTGGATGACATCAGTTTCATCACATTTATGCCACTATGTTCCCACAGCTTTGGGTTTTTGGCAATGACACTTCTGGATGTCCATGACCATTTTCATGGACTACTGAAATACTGTCTCTGGAAAAGGAAAAAAATAAAAGGGTGCTGGTTATTTCCAAACATTTTTCACTCCTTGATTTCTATGACAAAATACTTGTAAAATTACAGTCTCTGTAGAAAATCTGTGATTGAGGGACAAATCAAGAATAATTTCTCAGGGACCTGAAACATTTAATCTTCAAATGGCTGCTTCTAGATTCTTGCCAAGAGTCACCTGGAAGGGATAAATCTAAAAATAGAATTACAGAAAAAAAGCAATCTTAGGGCTGCTTTACTTCCAATAGAGAAGATATTGTTGTGTTACCAGTCATTCTGAAGATGTGGCAGTTTGTGGATCAACTGTTTTAACAAATGAGCAAAAATCGTTTCTCTCAAAGAACAAGATTAAAGAATGTAAGTTTTGGAGTTGGTATCCAGTCTCAAACTCAAGTCCGTAGCAGTATTTATATGCAGTAATAAAAGGTACATAAAGTACCTCTCAATCTTCAGTCTGGTGGCTAACTGCTTGCTAGTACCGTAATGTTAAGGCAATATTCTGCACCCAAGATATTACTTTTGGGGGTTGTTGGAGTAGGCACCTTTAGGCAACCTGTTATTAAAACGAAATTGTTTTCTTGGATGGAACTGTTATATCTGTTATAGTTAAAAGGTCAGTTAGTGAGATTGGCTAAAAAGTCATTTGCTTCACTGGTTATTGTTATCTAGCTGTGCTTTCTAGAAAACACATATTTCCAGTGAGGCCTACAACTTCTGAGTTAAATAAAAATTACCACAGAATTTACTTTAGAGAGGAAATCTGCTTTAAGTCTTGCAGGCCCAAACACCATTGAAAAGTTATATAGATGTTTATGTAGGTATCTGAAGGGCGTGTGTCAAGAGGACGGACCAGGCTCTTTTCAGTGGTTCCTAGCGATAGGACAAGAGGTAATGGACTAAAGTGGTGCACAGGAAGTTCCACCTGAGCAGAAGGAAGAACTTCTTTACTGTGCGGGTGACTGAGCACTGGAACACATTGTACAGACAGGCTGTGGATTGTCCCTCACTGGAGATATCCAAGAACCATCTGGACATAATCCTGTACCACGTGCTTGGGGATGACCCTGCTTGAGCAGGGAGCTTGGACCAGATGACCCACTGTGGTCCCTTCCAACCTGACCCATTGTGTGATTCTGTGAAAACATTAAGGAAAGACATTCTGGTTTTGACTTCAGCTACTCCAAATTTAAAAGTAAATAAATGAGACTGGCACATATATACATTAAAAAAACTAATATAAACACAAAAATATTAATAATTTTAATTGTTACCTTCAACCAGTAATGGAACAAGCAATGTTTAATAACAATAAAAACCCTCAAATTTTGTTCAGGGCTCAGAAAACCCAGTTATGTACATGCATAGCATATTTTCACACACAGTGATTATCTGAAAAAGTAATTAAGACAATATAAAATATTGTTCACCAGTCATGCATAATAACTTGAGTAATAACAAAAAAAAGAACTCTCCTCCCCCCAAATCTGTCAGTTTAACTAAACCTGAAACAAAAAATGTCCTTGGTTTCTGTTCAAACTCTTTCTTCTCCCACTCCTCTAGCTTCCACTCATGCTCCTCTCAGTTCTGATGTAATTTCCTCAACAAAATTCATTAGGAAAATAGAGAATTTTCTTTTTAAAGTACTACTTTGAACAGTGGAAATTTAAAACCTGGGGAAAAGGAAAAGCAGGCACAGGGAAAACACAGAATCTTGAAAGTAACCTTTTTTAAAAGTAGAATGCCATTCAAAAAATATTTGACATTATCTTGATGAGTATTTTGCAAATTATATCTGCAGTGATAAGGTTACATTTGATTTTAATATGAATAAACTGCATTTATTAGCAAGGGGTTGGAATGTTTCTTAAAAAGACAGCTCATGAAATTACAGTGTTTAAGTTCTGCTTTAGTCTGATCAAGGACTACATTTGGACCCCTCCTTTTGGATAATCTGGATAATTTACATTTGGATAATTTAAAAAATACACCCATTATTACTGACAGGGGATTTAGAAAGACAGGTCATAAATCTAACAGGCAAGGATGATAAAATAACAGTGTTTCAAAATGAAGTTAATTATTATTTTACCATTTTATGCTATTGTAACTATGTGCATGAGGAGGTGCCCCCCAGGGGGGATGGGCCCTGGGATGGGAGCCTACCCTGGGACATACAGGTTTTCCCTGTTCCCTGGTCACATGTACCCAAATCCTGTCCCCTACTGGCCATTTCAAATGTACCCCGCGGGAGAATCCTGTACTTAGGTGGGTGTTCACATGATTCTGGGGAGTTTTTTGGGAGTCTGTGCCGGGCTCCAGCCATGTGCGGCTGGAGGAATAAACATCTGAAAGCATCTATGAAAATATTGTCTCCTTGATTGTTCCATGGGCCAAGGCTGTCTCCCAGGGAAGGTTGTGACACTCCACCGCAAAAGATGGTGAGAGAATTGTGAGTGTTTTTACGATCCCTGGACCCCTGGAGACAGTGAAGAGAGAAACAGTGAAGATTTCGAAAAATCCACAGGAATCAGTGAGTAAGAATTTCCTGGGTTTCTCTTCTTGCTTTGGTTTGGCTGTTCTCTCTGGACTACGGAATCGTGGGAAGAATCATGGCTTTCCAAGCAACAAAAAGACATTTATCTCAAACTTGAAAAGATCCTTGAACAGTGATATGTAAATTTTAGCTTTACCCGGGCTCAAAAGGAACTGAGACATTTCCTGGCATGGCTGTTTAAAATCTTTTTCTACATTTCTTTGGACTTGGCTCTTACCAACGGCTTTTGGAAAGAAGTTTGGAGTGAATTAATGTCTCGATCATATCTTATGCCAGTGGAAGAATATTTCTGTGAATATTATCTAATTACGGAGGCTGATGAGCAATACAATGGCCACCGCAGGACCACACGGTCCTCCAATCACATGCCCAGCAGCAGCACACGTCCTGCTGTGGACTCCGCCGCCGCCGTGCGCACGCGACCCCAGGCCCCAAGTGCTCTGCGAGAGAAGGGGAGGCGGCTGCTGCGAGCAGGTGGGGAGCCGCGAACCGCAGCACTGGTGGGTGGAGCTGTGAGCAGCAGTGGTGTGTGCAGTGCTGGTGTAGCGCGGCAGGTGCGGAGCAGCCGTAGGGCAGGCGCAGTGGAGCCAGCGCAATGGAGCGGCCGAGCCAACGGCACGGGGCGCGGCGCGCCGCAGCCAGCGCAGGGAAGCTGCGAAACCAGCTGGTGCGAGAGGCGCGGAGCAGCTACGGAGCACGGCACGGAGAAGCAGCTCTGGGGAGCAGCGGCTGAGNCTCCGAGAGCCTCCATATCTCTCCTGCCAACTATGGGACACTCCGAAAATACTCTGCTTGAACTTTTTAGAACTCAAAGGGTGGCTTGTGTTCTTTTGAAATTGTTTTTGTCATTTTTAATTAAAACAAAAGGGTGAGGTGAGGAGGTGTCCCCCCCTGGGGCGATGGGCCTTGGGTGAAAAGCATGGTTACACAGGGTTTCCAGACTCCCTGCTCCCTGCTCACACGTACCCAAGTTCTGTACACTGTTGGCTATTCATGTCCCCCTGCCCGGGGGAACTCTGTAGGTTTTCCCATGAGTAGTCAGTCTGGTCCAGGCCCCCATGCCGTGAGGCTGGGAGAAAAAATAAAGAATATCTATGAACATCTATCAAATATCTCTTCTTTGGTTATTTCCATGGGTATATCTGTCTCCAGAAAGGTTGCTGGGACCCCACAGCAACACCTGATGAAATATATATTTGGCAAAGTGCATATAACTTACAAGTGAAGGATTTTTCTAAATGAAATTTGTATGTTTATTTCTTATTCTCTAATGTTTTGTAAGTTTTAAAAAACGTTCATCTAATTTAATGCTGTTTTAAACATAGTAGCTGTCATTTCATCTTTCACTTGGAGTAATATAGGCTTAATTACATTGATTCAGTAGCTAGATAAAAAAAAAAGTTCTGGATATTGAAATGGTACTATCTTTCAAGTCTGTTGAATATGTTTCTTAAACTTATGAAAACCACCTGCATGCCATGTAACAATATATATTTTTATGGTGAAAGCAGCTGGTCTTGTAAATGTAGTGTTTCTTTGAAAAGCCCAGCTTCCATGTCGTGATAAAAAACACATGTAGGTATTTTTCAACTCTCTTCAAAGTTAGGAATCATGGCCTGATTACAACTTGATTTATTTAGGCATTGTCTGACATCTCATTTTTTAGGGCTGAGGAGATTTTTAGATCAAGAATTTCATCTACTGATAGGAGCATGGAAGGGAAGCTGCAAGCAACAGCAGGTCTTTGAATCTGGAAGCAGAACTATTTCCCAGGAGCTCTACACCTGGCTCAGATTTCTGTACATAACAACCTTTGTTCCACAGTCACATGTGGAACAAGCTGTGCTGATTTCTCTTCCCAAGGGAGGCATTTATAACAGGTCATGGGCTCTGCTCTGAAAACAAGACTTTGTAGACCCATACTGCTCCCTCACTATTTTACTGTACCCTGTATCTACTGCCCACAGATATTCAGAAGTCATTGTATGATAAGTTTTTCTCAAAAACTGTTATCCCTAGCGAATTTTTATCAGAGATCTCTCATATTTTCTTGCACTTCTACCTCCAGATCCTTTTCCTTCTACATATATTGAAAAACAACCATGGTCAAATAGGTTTTATATTATTTTGATCTCTATTCTTTTTAGATGGGTTATTTTGAGAGAAAGCATTAATACCTCCTTAGGGGAACTGACACTGAAAATATATACAATAATTCCTTATCTTACAAAAAGCTTATTTTATTAAAAATTGTAGTATTAATAAATTGTGTATTTGCGGGTTAGCATATATTTTGTTTACACTAAAATATACAATTAGAGAAATTAATTAGTGTTGGATGGAATAATCAGTTGTCCATAAGAATAAAAAGAACTTAGTGAAATAGTCCTCTAGTAAGGAATGGGCTATGTAAGACCATGAGGCTAAAATCAGTGCGCTGAAGTGAAAATACTATTCATGTTCTGATCAGTATACAACCAGCATGTGTTACGGGCTTGTTTCATTTTCATCATAGACAGATTCTGGTACTTGAACCAAATAAGTGACAATGAACCTATGGAATGATTTTAAATGTCTGTATTTGCAGAGCATGAACTTCATAAGACTATAATCAAACTAGTTGATTGATCTCCACTTCTTCTACCTGCTACAGTTCCCAGTTGCAAACATCTATTCTGAAAAGCTGTAGCAAAACCAGAATAGTGACCGCAGATAAGGAGGTTGTTGGCCTATCTGAAAGGCTTCAGAGGCACTGAAAGAAATGGCAGGAAAAGTCACAGAGCGTGTAAAACCAGCTCTATTGGCTTAGGTCAAAGATTTAGGTACTCTACCTGTACTAGCAGCTAGAAAACTGCACAGATGGGAGACACAAATTTAGAATGCGTGGTAATTTTTGTGCACTGTCAATCCATGACCATTTTGGTAGCCATGCCTCACTTCTGTGTATCACTGGATTTTTCCTCCTTACACACATCTAGTCAGTCCATCCTTAAACTAGTTTAGGCTTCTTTCTGGAGCTGATATTGTTGGAGGAATCATGACCTTTATTATTATTTTTATCATCATCATTATTTATTTCTGATAATATATTTGGTTCATTCTCTTATAACCTCTTTGACTTTGTAGACCTGTATCATAACTCCCTTGATTGCTTGATAGTCCTAGTTTATTTAGTTGTTTCTTGGATGCAAGAAGGCCCATTCTTGTGATTAATGTAGAGACCTTCTTGAACCTGACCTTTCAACCTGTCCTTATATCCCTGAGATAGGGAACCAGGAGTTAAGTAGCAAGTGAAACACAAATTTATTCCATGGCACAGTAATTTTCTATGTTTTGTACTTCATTTCTCTCCTAATAATTCCTGACATGCAATTTTCATTTTTTGCTTTACTCAATTTGCTTTCTCAAGGAACACTTGGAGAAAGGTTGACAAAGAATAAAGTTACTGAAAATATGTGGAAGAGAATGAGTACTTTGCAGTTTAACAAAGTTTTCTTTGGCTACAAGACAATGACATGCATAAAGATAGAATTTTTAGATTTCATGGCAGAAACTGATTGTTCTTGTGGACATCAGATCACAGTCCAACTTCCAAGTTATGGGTTGTAACTATGTTTCTTATTGTAGAAATGGCAAGTTGCTGCAGAAATTGAATGCCTAAACACAAAGACTGCTATATGTGGCCTGACCATGACAGTCCCATGGATCACTTGTACATCAGGGCCCCTCATGTCTACTTCCTGTATGATGATATTGCTTCAGAAGCTATCCCATTCTAACAAAATATAAAGTAGTCTAGACACAATAATGCAAAACTATTGCATTCTAAGGAGTTCAAGCCTATTGACAATCTAAAATTATCCACAAAATTAGAGCCTAATTAGTAGCAGTCCCCTTTCTTAGAAAGGTTGCTGCAGTATTGCTAGCAGGTGTTTTGAAAAATGTGCCAAAAGCTCATTATAGTGATTAAACTTCAACCAATATTTACAGGTTTTTTCCTCCCCTTACCAGTACAGAAAATGCATGACTTAATAATATTTTGATTATAAATGCTCATTTCTTGCCTCAAATTTGCTCAACCTCTGTAAGCAAAATTAAAATACTGTCCTCAGAGTGCAGTGTTTTTAAACTGTTTGTCGTAGAACAGTTATCTAAAGCTTGCTGTATATAGCACTCTCTCCATTTGTATTGTTCCTAAGGTAACTTTCCATAGATTTCCAAAAAGACACCTGAAAAATGTATGGATTGAGAAATGGGATGCATAAGACAATGCCAAAGCAAGAGTTTAACTAACTTACCATGTTGGTTCTCCTAGCATAGCTTTTGCAGATTTGAAAACTGAACTTGAAATATGATCTGGTAGTGACTAATAACTTAGCCCTGACTGCTGAAGAACTGGGATTTTATTTTATTGGGTGTTATTGTCAGTGGATTGCTCATCTGTAGGCACAAAACCTGATTGCAGTAGATGCCTATACGAACTGATTGTAGAAGTGGAGCTCCAAGTGGTACTTAAAAAATCATTCTCTGGGTTTCTGTAGATACTTAACAACCAGTGACTGAGTCAAATGGTGTATGCACTGCTTCGGAACTCCTCTAAGGCAGTCCTATATGGCCTAAGTGCAGCACTGTGCCTTTGTACACTTGCAATCGCACAGTACAGTGGTATGTCAGCAATGGAAAGCAAAAGAAAAAACATCTAAGGGATTTTGTACATACTTCAAAGAAGTATTATAAAACCTTACAGTTCTTATTGGAAAACAAATATGATTGCACATATATTCATTAAAACATTTTGTTATGCCTTCTGTGTAAATAAACTTTTTGGTATATATTGCCTTCATGCTGTTTTTCTGAGGGGAAGATTCATCTCAGAATATTCAGTTGCAGTCAAATAGGTCAAGACACTTTGTTAATCCTAAATTAGGACCTGAATTCTGAGTAGATTAAATTCTTGGAAGGTCAGGCAGTGAGGGTGTCTGGAATGAGACTGCTTATAAAAGGAGGGACTGTTGTGAGGACACTGGCTATTGGTACTGAAACTGATGACAAATTCCTATGAATGAGCTATAGTAAATGGATATTCCACTGGCTCTCCCTATGGACAATCTGACTTGATTAGCAGAATACTGAAGACAGAAGCCTCTGTTTCTTTCAGAGCCATGTGTGATATACTACTCCCAGGTCAATCAGAAGGGCCCTGAGCCAGGTGGGGAGCTTTCAGAAGAGTTGTCTTTCTACATAGTAAATGGCCTTTTTGAGGGAAGCAGTCAATAGTGATCAAGTCAACAACACTGGGAAGTGACTTTGTAAAGCTTGATTCAGTTAGAACTATGTTTTATTTAGCCATATAAAGTTAGAAAACCATTTATAATCTGACATGAAAATCAGGGTTCCTCTTCAGGGAGAGGAATAATTTTTTTCAGACCACGACTTAGGATTTATGTCCTGCTACCATTTTTTATCTTTTAGGCTCTCTGGCAAGATTTTGTATGAGAAAATAATTGAGCATTTCACATTTAGAGAAACATTACCTGACAGGACGTTCGGGCATTGTGCATTTATAGGAATTTTCCACCTTTCTTATTTCTCAGTCATCCCTTGGAGAAAATATCAGTATCTGTTAATAAAACGACAATGCTAAGTAGATCACACAGTTGACACTGACTTGTTTTTTAGTGGCATACAGAGGTGTTCTATTATAACAGAAATATATTATAATAATAAGGGTTCTATTACTGAAGTGCTCTAGTTTTCTTTTATCCTAGAGAGAATTTCTTCAGTGTTCCCTGTGAATGGAGAGGTTATTTTTTTTTTTAAGGTTTCGTAAATTGCATATTTCTGATCCAAGCTAAGTGATTTGTGGCTTGGTTTCCCACAGGGAAAAGGAGCATCACTACCTCTGCCACCCCATTTTGAGGTATAGAATCAGAGTTGTGTACACAGCATCTACTACATACACATTACCTGGGTCCATATATTGAGGATTTGGAGGAAGCATCTTGCTCTATAATTTGACATGTGTCAGTAATCACAGCAACTTTTGGTGTAATCTTTTTACTAGTATTTCCACCATTATCACCTAAACAAGCTCAAAAGATTCAGAACAATGGGAATTCAGGCCCTTTATCTAAGAAGAAATGAACTCAACATGGAATTGTTTGGGATTAATACAACTTTCTAATTAGCTCAGCAGAGGATTTATTTTGAATTAGCACAGTTCATGAAAACATAAGCTTCATGGTTAAGGTGTTATAAATGGTGTACAGTCTTTAGCTAAGCCTGTTAGTGGCATGAAAACAACACTTCTGTTGTGCAAAAATATTTACCAACTAAGCCTCACAACCCTGTTATTTGATTTTGTTGAAAAAAAAATAGAAATGAACACATTCATCAAGATAAAATGTTTAAAATGATTTCTCTTATACACAACTGCTATGATTTAGACTATTTTGAAATAAGTTGTGAGAGCGAAGATGTGTGTGAGATGCTTAGCATAGTTTTTAGTAAATACATTAAATCCTGGAATCAACAACTACTAGTGTTTTCTGTAAGGTCCAGCCCTTTATGGGAGACAGGTACTTCCATAGTAGAAGGTTCAACGTGGTGTAGCTCCGTACTGTGCTGTTCCAGTCGTTATTAATGGACCAAACCTTGTACTAGCTGTAGTTGCGTTTAAATGCTGTTGAACTTTTAGTCATAATGAGTCAAATCTTCGCTCAGTTAGCACGAGCATCTACTCTGAAACTTGTGACTTAACAGGAGGGTCTTCCGAATTCTTTTTTCATTACTCTTTCTTATTGCTTTCTTCCTGTCCCATCCTACCACCCCCACAACCCCCCTCAAGTCTCTATATAGGTACTTTAGGGTTTTAATTTATTGATTTTGGATTTTTTTGCTTGTTTTTTCTTGGTGTGCTTTAACCATCCAGTAAAGAGTAAAGGGAATCTTGCCAACAAACTTTGCCATGCTGCCTCTTTGATATTAAACCTATTTTGGCTGATATCTTTGATGGTGATTCTTTAAGCAACCTTAAGACACTCATTCATCATAGGTATATAAAGGCCTAAGGATTTGCTTGGCCTTGTCTAGACTTGTCTGGTCTTATTGTAGCTAATCTTACTTGAAGTAGCAAATTGGACAATAGCTAGGTGACTAGAGTTTAACTTGCTTTAACTGACTTTATTTTAGCTTTATAAAGTCTAAATTTATAGACCGGTCTATTGCCCAGACATGATTCCTGTGCCTTTCTGTGCCTTTAAACGGAGCTCGAGAGAGAAGAGAGAAAAGCTGAGTGAACTTTTCAAAACAGTTTTGTGCTGTGAGGACACAGAGATTAGCTGCTGCTGCTGCTGCTGCTGCTGCTGCTGCTGAGCAGGGAAGCACCCTTCCTGCTTTGCAGTTTTTTCCCGGCTCCTTCTTCTCTGGAGAGTTGAATTTGTTTTCCTGGAATTTTGGATTTTTTTCCTTTTCTTCTTCTTTCCTGGACTGCTTCACATCAGAGCACATCAGGACTTCTTCCACTGAGGTGGAGGCCCCGGAGGAGGGCCCCCCTCATCCTCACTCTGAGAAGGAGGAGAGAGACTACCTACGGAAGGACTTTGGATTTTTTCCCAGGTTTTCTCTCTATAGCGAGGGGGTTTATTGCTTAGCATTATTATCCTTTTCCTGTGTGTTTGTTAAATAAATAGTTTTATCTCTTTCACTTTCCTTCGAGGAAAACAGTTTATTTTTCCCAAACCTAGCGAGGGGGGAGGGGTGGTTTGTAACCTATCCTCTCTCTCGGAGGATATATTTCTAAATTTGGCTAAACTAGTACAGTAGTTTTAGCCTGAAGAAATTATACCATATACTGCAAATGTCTAAAACACCAATGTTTTGAGTTTAACATTTGTTAGACACACTTCCCAGAATAACCATCACAGGTTTTTCTTTAAGTAGATGCCTTCAGGTCAAACAAATATTTCTCCTGTTCAGAGGACTAACTTTGGTTTACAGGACAGCTTGCTAGGAAAGGTGCACAGCTGAAGCCGCCATGATGGCTGAATTTTGCCAGAGAACATGTGTTTAGCGGACATGGTTGATAATGCTTTAAAACCGTGGCTGTTGCTGACATAAAATTGCAAACCTGCACAGCTCCTGCTACATCTTGCCAAAAATACCACAGGGTGGGAACAGTTGGTCTTCTGGGCAGGTCTGATATTTTCTGATCCAGTCCTTCCTCTTCCTCACTTGACCTTTGATTTTTTTTTTTTCTGTGTTCTTGAGAACAGTGCAAGTGGCCAGATATATTGGAATTCCCTGATACTGAAGAGAGAAATAGAAGAAGACAGGGATCCAGTGGGAGAAGGGCAGGTGGCAACAACAAAGCTAGAGTTTACTTTAATAGATTTTCCACAACCATGAAGGACTGAGAGAGAGAGAAAGAAATAATTGCCTTTGCTCTAAACAGATGGGTTAAATCACATTGCCTCGCTCCCACATTTCTCAGATAGGAAAACAAAATCCTGGACAGCAGTGATAGTCCTGTAGTGCTAACCCTTGCCAAAAAACACACTGAGGGGTATTTGCTGCATGCACAGGAGCTCACTGTGCCCAAAGCAAAATATATGCACCTCCCTGCCCCAGGCACACACAACAACAAATCTCTTCTGGATACCTGAGAAGAGGATTGGTGATGTAGAATACCTGAGTCAGATTAAATTTCAGAGAAGGAAGTAGGTTATATATACATCCTGATCTATTTTCTTACAGATTTAAAGAAAGCAGTACAAAACAACCTGTTTATTTTGAACAAGGTTATTTTAGATTTCATGAGATTTCCCTGCTCAGGTCTCCCGCAAGCGCTGTATGCCAGAATTAATCAAGAATTGACACAGATGTGTTGGCAAGAAACCTGAGCTACTAGAGCAGAAATCCTCGTGGAGACTCCTTTCTCTACCCTTGGACAGCTGTTACCTACCCGAGTAATCCTGTACCACTGCTGCAGCATGAAAAGTGAGCAACTACTCACTCTCTGGCCACAGAGGATTTGAGAGCAGCCAGCTCTACCTTTTAGCTCTCATTAATTTTTGGTTCTTAAGAAATTGATAAAGAGTGTAAATAAAGCATTTGTAGTACACACTGTCCACCAAGTAGCTGGGTTTTTAGTGTCTAAGGATGCTTCTGTATCTTTCAGCCTTGAGAGAGACAAAAATATTTAGATCCTTTGTTCCTTTTCTTCCTGACTAAGAGAGTGGTGCACATCATACCCCTCATTCAAGACAGGTTATCTACATCTTTCTGTAGAACAAGGACAGAGAATATTTTGACCCCATCATAGCTATTAACAAGGCTCTAAGGATGAGCAGTACCTTACAAAGTATGTCCTAGGCCAGGTCTTCAAATCTGCGGGAACCGTCTCCCTAGGCAGAAACAACTCCCCAGTTCTTTCAGCTTTAGAGCCATAATGATGGAGGACCCTATATCTCATGATGTGTTGATGGGGTCTTGTTTCATCAGAGAAGTGTTTTCTTAGATTTATCCTCATTTTAAGAATTGATGTTAATAATTAATTGTTATTAATCACTAACATATGAATCCCCTCCTATTTCCATCTATGTCTTCCCTTCTGGAAAAAAAAAAAGAAAAAAAGAAAAAAAGTTTTCTGTAAAAACTTCTAGCATTTATCTTGATCCTTTCCATCTGTCTTTGTAATGTAATGGATAACACAGGAAAAGTGTCACTGAGAGAGAGGTGATTTCTCCAGCTTTAGAGAGCTGAAGTCAGCTCTGTCCCATTGTGGTGACCAAGTAGCAAAACCCTCTTCGACCTGCAGCTACAACACTGGGGGGTTTGAACAACTCTCAACGTTGTATTTGGGAACTTCTGCATGTCAAGCATCTCAGAGGAGACCCTTCTATTAAATATATCTGAACCTAACTGTAAATTGTGACAGCAGCAGCTGGGAATTAAACTCCTGCTCTGGCTAGGTCATCTCTGCATATAAGCCAAAGCTTTAAAAACTTCCCTGAAAGGATAAACTAAGATGAAATGGATGACAGTCAGAAACCTTGACACAGAACTCAAACCTAAGCTGGTAGTTTGAGTATGGTCTTGAGTATGTCTTCATTAGATTATTCTTTAAAAATAATGCTGTTTTTATGATGTCAAACCTTGCTATTCTCACCTGTAAAATTTTTTTATGATGCAGAAGCATATCGCAATTAGTTTCAAAAAATCATTCCTGTGTTTTGTTACCTGAAAACAGAGAGAAAAGGATAGGAATCACAGCTTTAGGATGGTGAATGTGATTATCTATACATAGCCCCAAAGTATAGACCCAGTTTTTTAACTTTGCTTTGGTACAGAAAGAAAATCTTTCAAAACTACTGAAGCGAGTTTTGAAAATGCAGCTTGGTTATCACAGTAATGGGAAAACTCTTAAACTGTCAGAATTGTGGGTTCCTTTCTGTTATAACAAATGCATAGAGGTACCCTGGATATACTTGAAGTTTGATTTGAGTGAAGGATAACAAAGGCGTTCCTTTCCTCTCTGGGACGGAAACAAATTATGTCTACCTGCCACAAAGCAAAGTAGCATTGACCTGTGATTCTGGCATTTTCTTTTAGCAGCTGAGTCTAGAGTTGTTTCTTGTCTCCTTTCCCACATATCAATTATAATAACTTCTTGCACTCCAACATGTTGTCAAATTGCCTAATGCTTTTCTTGGTAGCTGCTCAGTGGGGACACCTGTTTTGAACATCTAAGATCCTAAAGTTCTCTGACTCATTCTCAAAACACAGCTGGAGTTGGTAGCCATGCTATTGTCCTAAATAAAGGTATTGGAATAGAGTGCAGTCTGAAATACAAGTGAGTGAACGAAAGAAGATAAGGTGAAATTCTCCAGAGATTCATACTGGACAGGATGTTACAGGTATGCTGTGAATGATATTTTCATGGTTATTGCACTAGAGTTTAATTTTAAGTCTTCTTAATTATAAGTGTTTGTTTCTGCTATGTAGAAAACCTGTAAAAAGAAATATGAAAACACTTTTTTTTATTTGTGTCATCTTCCTCTTGCTGTGTATGTGGCAATAAATCAGAACTTATTCTGATGGCATTATCAGCCATAAGCATTACAAATTGACACATTTCCTAGTATGCTTAGCATTGTAATGAACTTTGCATACTGCACATTGATATTCAACCACTGTAAAATACTTTCATTACAGGACATTTTTGTGTTCCTTCAGTCATGTAGAAATCTAACAAAGAAAAATCTGTAGAGTTAAGGTTTAGTTTGAAATGTCAGTTTATATTCATAAACATCAATAAAAAGTATTTGTTCTAATAGCATTTGGAAGCAACAACAAAAAAAACCCCCAATTAGTGCTTCAGAATGGCATCATGAAATTATTACTTAACACATTGAACACTCCATTATTGTATATTTGCTCTTTATTTTAAGAGATGCTTAGTGTACTTCATGCCCAAACTTTGTGTTTCTCAAGATTCCTAAAAATTGTTCATATATAAAAAACTCATTGCATTATTCATCTAGCTGTTATGCTAAAGCTCCAAGCTTCCCTCATCCTTCATCTAATAAAGAATTTTGATTCATGTTTCATGGTAGCATGTTAAGTTCAGTTTTTATAAATTTTATGGTGGAAAAAGAGGTTTGAAACAAATCAGAGGTTTCTTTGCTCAATCTCAGTGTTTAGTTTTATTCTACAGCCAGGCGTCTTGAACTGGTTTAGTAACAATCTTGCATGGAGTTTATGCCCTAACCCCAAGACTTCTTGAAACAATGGGATGACGACTATGTCTAAATTTGACACCTACAAAATTAAACAGCTATTTCTAAATTGAAAGTCATGATTATTTATTTACTTACTTGAGTTCATAATCTTAATAGATTATGTTCATTAGCTTAATAGATAATGAGTTCATTAGCTCATAATCAATAATAAACTTGAAGTTTAAACAAGAAAAGGTAAGAGTAACCATTTTACATTGCTGCCTTCTTGAGAACACTGGTAACTGACAAGTACAATCAAATTCCCTGGAACAGAAGAGGTTTTGCCTTTAAAAAAGGTTTAATTACACTTACAAACAAACACTGATTTCACAGTGGCATCTACAAGGCTGGGCCAAGAATATAGATCATGAAATTATTGTACTAGCTTAGTGTAGAGTTCAAAACTGAACAAGATGGTGTGAAACAGAAGACTGTCTTGTAATGAATGTGCAAAGAACCAGGTTGCTCTGGAAAGATGAACAGGAAAGTAGGAACTGGGACAGTCACTCTGCTGGTAGGCCAGAAAGAACTGTGCTAGGAGTGGGGGTGCAGAGGACAGAAAAATGAGGAATCAGCTCACAATTATGTCTTCTTTAAATCTTTATTCTTTTACTGTCAACAGTCTGTTTCAAAGCACCTCCTTTCCTCACACTGCTGTTTCAAAGGGAGTTAACAGACACTGTTACCTGTTTCTGTAGTTAAGACATCAGAAATCCCTGCAGCAGGTCAGAAGCAGGGAGAATTTTTAGCTATAAAAGGAATGCCTTACATGGGTCTAACTCTTGCAGGACCTAAATGTATAAATAGAACAAGAAGCAGAATGCCTGACTCACAGTGGCCTCTCTTCACTCCTGATACACATACTTTTTCATGCTTGCCTAGCCCTAGTTGTTTTTTACATGCTCCTCTCTGAGACATAGAGTAGAATGTACTATGTTAACTTAATGATGAAGATATTCTGCTGGCTTCATACACATGAAATCCCACAAGATAATGAAGGCCAAAAGTTGAAGTCTGCTTGGATGCCAAACTCCTTTACACATAACAGACACCACTTCCTTTATCGCCATTTTAAGCACAAAGGGTTGGTGCTGATAAAGTCTATCCAAGAATATTAGTCTTTTCCTGGATTCAGGACATAATGTAGAGGAACCTCAACAGGCCTATAGATCTTTTTCACATTCCTGCTGCAGGCAAGGAGAAAATGGGAAGTTAAGCCAGACAACCATATTAAGCCTTTTTCTTCAGTTTTGTTTGTTTGGAATTTTTTAAATACCTTTTTTTATCTTTTGAGCTTTAGCATGCATTTTCTGAGATGCCTAGTTCTCTGTCTGTTGTAAGAGAAGTCAAGCATTGAATTGTGAGTCTAAACTCCTGTGTAATATCCCTGCTGGGTTCCTTAAGCTGAGATGTTGCAATGCCTTACTCACTAGTGCAAAGTGTCCAGCAAAACATCTAAATAGATCACCTTTGAAAAATATTAGAATTAAACACCTTTACAGGATAAAAACTGAACAGAAAGCTACCACTATAATTTTTAACTTCAGAAAGAAAAGCTACATATGGAAATAAAATAGTTACAATGAAATTCAGACAGAAACTGAGGCAAGTTAATGTCTAAATTCTCTCAGATAGACAGTATAGAAAAATAAAAACCATATGTGAGGTAAACTCTCTATGAATATTGATTTAAAAGGCTAAAAGGTGCTAGTAAACAGCTAAATGTAGGGGATTTTTCAAAATTAAAAAACAAACAAACAAACAAACAAACAAAAACCCCAAAAACCAACGATGATGAAAAAAATGCACAAAAATTCCTCCAACAACCGAACAAAACCCCTCAGCAGTTACTCAAAAGATAAAATTTGGGTCTGAATGAAGAAAGTAGGAGAACAGAGAATATATGATGGTGAGCTAAATGTTGCAGTTTTGAAGAAGTGTTTAGGAGTGACTAACATCATTAAAACTTCTAACAGAGGATTTTTAAGCATAGGAAGTCAGGAAGACTCAAAGAATTAATAAGGGTCAAAAGATTATACAGCTGTTAAAGAAATACTTAAGGGAGAAATGTGTATAGCAGAGCAGCTAAAAATGCCGTGTATTTGTTCTCCTAATGTGTCTCCATAATGGTTTTCTATTTTTTTAATGAGGGTCTGTTGCAGTGGGGTCCTGCAACCTTCCCTGGGAGACAGCCTTGGCCTATGGAAGAATCAAGGAGACAATATTTTCCTAGATGCTTTCAGGTGTTTATTCCTCCAACCACACATGGCTGGAGCCTGGCACAGACTCCCAAAAAACTCCCCAGAATCATGTGAACACCCACCTAAGTACAGGATTCTCCTGTGGGGTAAATTTGAAATGGTCAGTAGGGGACAGGATTTGGGTACATGTGACCAGGGAACAGGGAAAACCCGTATGTCCCAGGGTAGGCTCCCATCCCAGGGCCCACCCCGCCCCCCCAGGGGGCACCTCCTCAAGGGGACACTTTAAGGAACTGTCTCAAAGTGTCAGTAAATTACTATTAAGATAAACTAATAAAAAGATTAATAACATGTTGACATGAAGAGATGATCTGCAGCCAGGAACACTAAAGATAATCAAATATAAAATTGCTAACTGCAAGTTAAAATCAGAAGGATAGAGAGGATCAAATAGGACATCAATTTTAAAAGACTTCAGGAGATAACGAGGAAAATGAACTGACAAATCTGTTTTAACTTCAGGCAAACTGTAAAGATTGGAACTCTGAGACTGGCAGGAGGAAAAAAGAAGACAGACAGAGAGAGAAGAGAGACAGAGAGAGAGATGGAAAAGGAAAAAAAAGTCAATGGAGATTCTGTAGAGAGCATCCATTCCATCCAAAATCAATACAATACTCTAAAAAAGTCAGTGGCTACTTTGGGAATGTTCCTAGGCAGTGGAACTTGATTCTATTTACATATAAACTGTTAGAATATTCTATGGCAGGCTACTGACTCATGCCAGCTGTCACTGTCCTGTTTACAATTTAAAAGCTAACACAATCCCCTAAGACCATTTTCAACATGGGGGCCACATGTTTCAGAGAATATGAAACATAAACTGTGCCCTTCTTCTGAGCTCAAGTGTCAGAGAACAGTTGTAGGCATATTAAATATGTTGGCATTAATACATCCTTCAAGTCTGAGAATAATGAAGATCTAATTGCTAGAACGTGTATATGTTTACAGGGGTTTAATAAGGTCTTCCATCAAGGTATCCTAAAGAAATGGTACCAAGGAAAATCTGTACCTGAAGAGAGGAGAAAGGATGGGAGCAGGACAGTGGTCCTAACTCTACACACATAATGAAAGAATTTCATTTCACTGCAACTGATGCAGAAAGTATTTGATGTTATTTGAGGTAGTTTAATAAGGGTAAAAGATTTCTGAGAGCAGCCAAGAAGGCAGGAAAACTGGCGTTACTGTAAATCAATGAATGATAGAATTACTTAGGTTGAAAAAGACCTTTTTCTCCAAAGTAACCTCAAGTCATTGATTCATGTAAGAATATTATTAGGCCTTTGGGTCTTTAACATTCACTTACAAAGCTCACCAAAAAAAATTATATTTGCTTTTTTCAATATAACATGTTCAATAAACAATAATGAGATAGTGCCACTTTGGCTTCAAGCAGACAGTTTCATACTTGCTATTAAAGCATTAAAAGAATGGAAACTGAAAAAGACTATTAGGTACCAATACCTGAAGTAAAACTGAATTGTGTAACATGAAATTGAACTAAAATTGTGGAGGAACAAGAGTAATGTACAAAATAGTACAAGAAAATTTCATATTTAATATTAAGTCTTGTGATTATATGGGAAAGTAAAAACTTTTAATAAACAAGTAAAAATTTCTATTAAATAATTAGTAAATATTTAGTATTCTATAAATAAAAATCAAAGTTAAAATGCAACTTATATCTAATCCAAAAACTATAGTAAAAAATAGAATTTAAAAGTTCATAATCTGAAGGCAAGAATAAAATTTCTATATTCCCAGACCATTACACAATTAGCAAAGACCTTGCTGCACCAAAAAGACCCTCTGCTTCCTCTGGCATTTTCAAAATGCTTCCTCTGGTATTTTTCTTCACAACAT